>JAUZST010011967.1:0-11662 GCA_034779995.1 Parotocinclus haroldoi
TTAACTAAACTGAGGTAACGCTCTACCTAGATTAACTAATTAAACTCAAAATAGACAATTACAAACAGAAATATTCTCTTTACAAACCAGTTTTTATTACAAAATGTAATTTTTTGGTTACGGATTCGGTTTTTTGATTCTCAAAACTGTAGGACCTATTTTGACGCCATAAGCAAGCACGATAAAGCGCTGGTTTGGGACGTCTCCCAAATCGCGTGGCGCGGAGAACTCCGAAACGTCAGGGGCACTCTGAAGGGTGAGCGACAGCTCTAGTGCACCTATAGCAGCAGCGCCAGGGGGCGAGCATAAACTCGTATGTGCATGTAGCGTGAAGACGCCAGCTGGGGTGCATCTCATTTCGAAAGCGCAGCCAGGTGGCGAAACCACATGCCGGGACGCACAGAACACACAGCCGGGTGGCCAAACTTTAGCCGGGTCGTGTCATTTTGAGCGGGCAGCCGACTAGAGTGAGGCTCGAAAGGTGCCGAGGACAAAACACGAGTTATGGTGGAGAGGAGACCATTGATGTGTCCCTAAAATACTAATTACCTCGAAGGTTCCCCTCCTACACATCTTTCGGCATTGCAAGCCCCGGGAGGTTACCGATTGACCTAAACGTATCGCAGCGAGTAGCGTAGCGAACGGCAGAGCAATCGGACAAGGTGCATCAAGATGCACGCAAGCGTATCGATGGTCGGGTGCGCCAGTGGAATCAGACGACCTGGCGACAAACAATGCTAGAACCCGCACTTAAGTAACGGGCACAGCAGATGTTCGTAATCAGGTCCTAAATTAAGCACCAGATATAAACCTCACCGATTGCTCTTTAACGGCAAAAAGGTAGGAAGGTGAGATGTAAGGTTTTTCAGATTTTCTTCGTATATCTACAAAGACCATTTACATTCTAAACTCCAAGCAGACTTATGCGATCAAAATGAGAAAAGGTACATATATATATATATATACACATACAGGGATTTAGCAATAATGAAATTAATACAACCCCAAATCAGTGGGATTTCTTTTATTTCATTGCAGAGAGTATGAAATCACATTGAATGATTTTTTTAATAATTAATTTTTTAATAAGCATTCTATTGCATACAACAAGTGTTTGATCACCTACCAACCAGCAAGAATTCTGGTTCTTACAGACCTGTATGAACTGTACCTGTTTTAACTCATTACCTGTATAAAATACACCTGTCCACACACACAATCTTTCACACTCCAGCCTCTCCACCATGCCCGAAACCAAAGAGCTGTTTAAGGATACCAGGGACAAAACACTAGATGACTGCACTGTATTAAAGACAGGATGGATGGGATCATGTATTGCGAGATTCTGGCCAACAACCTGCTTCCTTCAGGAACAGCATTGAATATGGGTCTTCCATCATGACAATGGCCTGAAACACACAGCCAGGGCAACTAAGAAGTGGTTAAAAATGAAGCATTTCAAGGTCCTGGAGAGGCCTAGTCAGTGTCCAGACCTGAACCCAATAGAAAATCTTTGGAGGGAGCTGAAACTCAGTGTTGACCAGCGACGGCCCTGAAACCTAAAAGATCTGGAGAAGATCTGTATGGAGGAGTGGACCAAAATCCCTGTCGCAGTGTGTGCCAACTTGGTCAAGAACAGGACACGTCTGATCTCTGTAATTGCAAACAAAGGTTCCGGTATCAAATAGTTCTGTTTTTCTATTGTATCAAATACTTATTTAATGCAATAAAATACAAATTAATAATTTAAAAATTAAAGGTTGAATTTATTGTCACCATAAAAGGAAACACGGTGACCCCTCAAATACATTTGTAAGTCAATGGATGAACAATACATTAAATATCCAACAATCAAATTACTTGGGTATAAATATGTGATATTTACTTTTAAGCAGTGATATCCCATTTAAAAATAATAAAACAAATAATCAAATACATAATGTACAGAGAGGAATAATTATTGGGTAGACTTTACCTGAAATACCCTCACCGTCCACTTTATTAGGTACACCGTGCGACCCAATAAAGGTACTAATAGTCTTAATTGCCTTAATACTTCGTGGCATAAGTTAAACAAATTGCTGTAAAAAACACTTTAGAGATTTTGGTTCAAATAGATATGTCAAGATTGTTTTTGGCTGAGAGAGAGAGAGAGAGAGAGAGAGAGAGAGAGAGAGAGAGAGAGAGAGAGAGAGAGAGAGAGAGAGAAAACGAAGAGAGTCAGAGGTAGAGAGAGAGGTCCATTTAAACTCGCTCTTGGGATGCGCGCTCAGATTCACGCGACTCTCCGGAGCGAGGAAAGTGGTCTGCAAGCGCACTGCACTCTCGGACCCGCGCGAGGTTGCGTCTGAGTGGTTCTCCTCACTATGATTCTGCAGAGAGATCCGCACACCTTAGCCAATGCAACCTGCTCTAAACTGTGCCATGTGAGCGCGCGCTTTCAGCTGTCCGGCTCGGTTCATGGTCGCGGCACGCTCCTCTCCGCGCCTTTCTCCTGCGTCCCAGCCCGCACCAAACTTCGAGCATGACCGCTCTCGCTCGCCTCTCTGTCGTTTTCGGCTGCTGGGCGCTTCTGTGCACGCAGCTGGTCCCAGAAGCACTAAGTTTCCAGCCCAGAGGCAAACTAACACCCTCAGCAGCGAGCAGCGGTTCTAAGATTTCTCGCATCCGCGCCGCACTCGTATCCACTGCGTCTTCAGGGACAGTCCGTGGAACCAAAGCTGCCAACCAAAGACCTGCAGCGCAGAGGATCGTGAAAGCCAAGAGCAAAGCGGAGGAGAGAGACGCACCCAAACAGCCGGCCGTAACGCCACATGATTACATGCTGTCTCTCTACTGGTCTCTCTCTACAGGAGAGCTGAACACCAGCGCCTTGCACCAGGCCGGTATGGCCAACACCATCACAAGCTTCGTGGACAAAGGGCAAGGTATTATTATTATTATTATTATTATTATTATTATTATTATTATTATTATTATTATTATTGATAATTTTCACTATGTGAGTTTACATACTAGAAAAAAACAGTTATAGGCTAATACAAAAAGTCTTAGATTATCACCCATAAGACATAAAAGTTAATTAGCCTAATGGACACCACGAGTTTTGTACGATGGTAATGTGTGTAACTGTGGCAGGTTTATTTTGTAAATGCGTATTTTGCGCACACGCACACGCTCACACACAGTTTTGTTTTCTTGTCATTGTGGGGACCTGGCAACCTGACATCATGTTGCTGTTGCTAATTAATGCTACATCTACTTATACAATGAACCGTTAGTTCTGTTGTTTATTTAAATACATGTTGCAGTTGGTTTAAAAAGAGGGGACAAACTGTTGTGGGAACCTGCAAAATCAGATCTTTCAGTCCTGATAGGGACATTTTGTCCTGACAACGACATACAAGCACACAAACACACCACACACACACACACACGCACGCACGCACGCACGCACACACACACACACACACACACACCTGTGTCTCACTATCCTGGATTGAAAAAATCAATTTTTATTATGGAAACCATTAAAATCTCAAGATTTAACAAGCTTAAAATGTAACATATTTGTATCCCCACGATGATAAAAATATAAACTTGACCAGCCCTACACACACTTTGTAGTTCCATTTTTTTTTCTCAGCAATTAGACAAATCCTATTGGTAAATAACTTTAGGTTTACTATAGTTCAGTTTACAGAATGATTGTTTCTCCAGGGCAAGAAAGTCTGTTTTTAATAGCTTTTGAAAGTAAACATTTTGTGGATTAAAATGTACTCTTTGATTTTTTTTCACTGTAAATTTTCTCTAACAAGCACAGAGGTAAACACAGATCACTGTGTTGTTGATGACTCAAATAGGAAAAAGCACAGCTGCTGCGATCAGAGAGGATGTTATTTTCCTTTTTCTCTGCTCTGTTTAGGGTGGATAAATTGAACAAACTTTGTTTAGTTGATTAGAGGTACATTTTCAAATTAAATTTAAGAGAATCAACCTCTAACTCACCCTGGTATCCCATAACTTTGTTTTATTTTTACAAATGTAGATGAACATCTGCCCACGTTAAGGCACCAGAGGTACCACTTTAACATCAGTACTTTGGAGAAGGAGGGGATGCTGGGAGCTGAACTACGCATTCTTCGAAAGCCATTCATGGATCTATTCAGAGCCTCTGGCAAAGGGGGTGAAACCATTCTGCGACTTTACACCTGTGCAACAGGTATGCAGAGGGCAACGCTTCTTCAGTCACGGCCCCTCGAGGATCGTGGTATCCCGAAATGGGAGGTGTTTGACATATGGAAACTGTTTAAGAACTTTAGGAACATGGCTCACGTTTGCTTTGAGCTGGAGGCCATGGATCGGGGCCGACTCTTGGATCTTCGGTCACTCGGTCTTGATCGCTTGGGCCGGCAAGGCAAAGAGAAAGCTTTTTTTGTGGTGTTCAGTCGCACAAAGAAACGTGGCCTCTTTTACAACGAGATCAAGGCTCGCTCAGGCCATGACAACAAAACCGTTTATGAGTACTTGTTCACGCAGCGCCGGATGCGCCGTGCACCACTACCACGTGGCAAAAAACCAAACAAAAATCCAAGGGCGCGGTGCAACCGCAAGCATCTGCATGTTAACTTTAAGGAAATGGGCTGGGACGACTGGATCATTGCGCCGTTGGAGTACGAGGCCTTCCATTGTGATGGCATCTGTGATTTTCCCATACGTTCACACCTGGAGCCTACCAATCACGCCATCATTCAGACCCTTATGAACTCCATGGATCCTCATTCGACGCCGCCCACTTGCTGTGTACCCACGAGACTTAGTCCCATCAGTATCCTCTACATTGACTCAGCCAATAATGTGGTTTACAAGCAGTATGAGGACATGGTGGTAGAGAGCTGTGGCTGCAGGTAACAAGAAAGTGCTGGAGGAGGAAGGTAAAGAAAAGGACATCTATTGTGTGACTTCCTCTCTGGCATCATTATTCTCTACCACTGTACATTCCAGCACAGCTCAGAGATTTATGAACTAGGACCTGTGTTCAAGCTTATCATGATGGTGATTGGACTAGGTTGAACTACAAACTTTAAAAAAGGAATGTCTTTCACATTTTTAAGTAACAACTGTTAAAGATGGGTTGTGATTGCGGTTATTCTACTTGTTGACCTTGTTGAGGTACATAAATTTAACTTTGGTTCACCTCATGTACAACAAAATGCTTCATTTAGCACTTTTAAATACCCAAGCATTTTTGTGATTTGATCATATTTTCCAATTCATCCTTCAAAACTCTTATTTATTACTCAATTCAGCAGAAGCCAATATTGCCTGTCTTATGATTTGGTTGTCCAACGCAACTTAAAATTCTTTAAAAATGGAAATGGTCCTTGTTTTCTTACCTATTTCTTGGGAGCATCATTCACAATCCAGGACAGGTTCAGACATTCTACACTAGCAAAAGCATAATAGTAAGTGTATATTCTAATTTTTGAAACATGGGTATATCATGAACATGTTCATAAATTGTTGTATAAAAAGCCATCACGTTTTTTTCGTCATAACCATTCAACCGTTTTGTTCAGATTTGTGAAAATACATTATATATGCACTGCTTTTGTCACGGAAAATGTATTTTTGTTTAAACATCTGCACGTTACTATTGTGAAGCACCTATTTGAAGAACCCGTTGTAACTATGAGAAAATTTGTATGTATTATGATGATCCACTTATTATATTGAATTAAATAGAGATTTTGTGGGACTTTGACTGAAAAAGTAAGCTGAGTTATGATTAGGGTCAAAGAGCAATGCTCTCATTTTCTTGTTCCTCGAGAACAATCTTTCTCATTAGAGTGTATATGAATGGGTCAGACTGGTTTTGGGCATGGGACATGAACCTTTGCCATTGTCCTTTTGGTGACAGACAATGACTTTCTTCAAAGTGGAAACACAGCTTACAGTGTTATAACGGCTATTCTCACTAATAAATATATGGTCGTGTGATTCAAATATTGATTTTTTTTCTTGATTTGTACTGTACCTTGATTCAAAACCTACTAATGCTAGGTCTAATGCAATTATGATCCATGGAATGTGTGCAAGAACTGAATGCAGAAACATCTGTCTGTCTAATAACAAATAACAAGTGTATTATATATTCAGAAAGAGAGAGAGAGAGAGAGAGAGAGAGAGAGAGAGATAGAAAGAGCAGAAACATGATTTACTTTGCAGGATTTGGTTTCACCTGTCACTGTACGTGACCCTCAATTGTGGCATAGTGTCAAACTGGATAATATAGAACAGGATCGAATAGTCTTATAGTGAGGGCTTGTGTTTCCATGTATAAGTAGAACCACATGCTAACTCCGAGGCTGGAGAAGTTTTACTGGGGAACCTAATTGAAAACAACTTTAATTGCCCACCCATTACCCTGCACTGATTTCACAATGATATTTATGAAAGCTGACAAAAGTATGTTTCAGAGCATGCACTGGCCAAAGGACACCCACCAGAAATATGTAGTGAGACGTTTATGTGCTTCATGTGGATGTTCTTAAAACTCTCTCTGTGTGTCTTTGCATTTATTATCAGATTTGGCAAGGCTGCCATGACCAGTGTTAAACATTTTGTAACTGCTGTCTTATTTTTCCTTGATAGGTGTCCAAGTTATTTTATCATGTATCTAGCCAAGCTATTACTGAAGAGAGTAGGTTAAGTTGAGGAAAAATAGGTTTTTAGTGGGCAGCGTGACAGAGATACATATACAAAGAGACAGCCTATACAAAGAAATATGAAGATAGCAGAGGAAACAGAGGTAAGAAAAAGAAAACTAGAACATTTTATTAAGTTACATGGTGGAGACTCAAAAGAACTGACAAACCAGATGTTGAGTTACTTTACTGCAATCTCAGTTGGCCCTGCACTTTATAAAAACATACAGCAGTGTTATCACCACACAATATTGAAACAACTCTCTATGGAATCGCGTGTGGTTCATAACATTAATCACCTTTTAGACTTTTAGAGCTGATTTACTAGCTAAAACCCATCTCTGGCTATTTGCCCATCATTGGAATTTCTTTATTGTATATCAGAGGTCACTGCTATTGTACTTGATAATCCAGAAAGCAGTGTTGTTACCACCATAGGTTTGCCCTTCCTAAATCCTTCATTCTGTCCATTTTTGACTTTGAGGCTAGGTACCAATGTTGGAGAATAAACTCTAATTTTAGTTACGTTGGCATTCCAATTAACCTTAAAGGTGTCTGATGGAAGATTGTTAAACTTCTTTACGGACTGTACAAGAATTAACATGTTGGCCAGGTGGAAACCTATGAAAGTGGCTTTGAGTCTAATGTGGCTGAAAAACATCAATAAAGATAAAGAGCACTAATTAGAAGGGGTGTCTATATACTTTTGGCCATATAGTGTCATTTTCCTAATAGTTCAAAATCTGCTTATGGTGATAATACCAGTAAATCCTATCATTTGCCTTTATTATATACTTTTGTATCTTTATTTTCTTTGGATTTTGGCCAAAATATTTCTTTTTGACATTCCATGATGGTTGAGCCTACCCCTGTTATTACTTTCACTCTACATGATGTCTCTGCAGTTCCATCATAGCCAGACATATTACAAGAGACGCTTCATACACTCACAATAAATCCACATCGCACATCTGGAGTGGGGAGGTGGGACTACCCAAGCTACCAATTTCTGATCCATTTTTTCTTTCTGTTTTCTCTGTTACATTTCAAAACGGCCAACACATGCAAAAGAGCACAGATTTTCACATTCTTGTGAAACTGTAAACTTATGACAAAAATATTTGTCATGCTCTAAAATGTTGGGATTGTTTATTTGGCCATGTATATATACAGTATCAGTCATAACATGAAACCATGAAACTCCATGAAACTCCTTGTTTCTTCATTCGCCCAGCATTTTATCAGCTCCACTTACCACAGAGGTAAGCGTTCTAATTTACAGCAGTGCTGCTGATGTTTTTAAGACTGTGTCCACTCACTGTCAACTTTAGTACAGATATTGTGCTTGTTGATTAACCTTGAGCATGTAAAGTCTGTGACAGTAGCACATCTGTTACTGCACAGTTGTAATACTGTCCAACACCCTGTGTTTTCTTGCACACAGTACAAGCATTATGCATGTACGTTTTTTTTTTTCACATGGTGACACAGTGATGCTGCTGCACTTTACCGGCCTCATGTAAGCACTAATAAAGAATTAGAGGATGGACAACACAGTATAAAACTGTGCAGTAACAGCTCAAGAGATGCCTGGTTCAATTCCTGGCTAAGACTTTGGATTCATCCTTTGTTTACATATTTTACATATTATACACATATATTTACTTTGCGCTCTCTGACATCTTAGGTCAGTTATTGTTTCTAAAGCGCCCCAGTGTAAGTGTTTGTGTGTGAATTTGCTTTGTTATAGACAGATTGTGTCCATTTTCGGGTTGGTTCCTGTCATGTGCCCTGTAAAGAGCACTGGTGACTACGACCCTGGACTAAGTGGGTGTGGAAAAGGAATGAATGAAATGTTTTTGCCTGTGAAAACAATACTGAAAAAGGTAAAGAGCAAAAGAATAGCAAATGTAAGCTAGTTTTTTGACAGCAAAATAACATTCGGTATATTAAAATGATATTCTGCTCCTTTTATGTCCTTCAAAGGGCTCAGATCACATAAAGCAATCTATTTATTTTAAGGGAACAGGAAATGCAAAAACAGTTTAAAGAAACAAATGAACAAATTTAACAAATTCAATTTGTTGTTTTAACAATGGTATAATGACCATATATAACATGGTGTCAATTATTGAACCCAAATATTTTCAAATTGGCTTTGCCACTCTTACTATTTTCCACTTATCTTCATTCCAGTCGTTGTGAGCTTTAGTATCTCTTAGTCTTTTTGCCTTGTTCACCTTTTAAATTGTGTTTTCTGCCGGTTCATGCCCCATTAAACTGGGTCTGATGACACCACTGTCTTAGGTCAACGTGTTTTAATTTGTGTGGCACCCAGTCCAGGGTTGGTTCCCACCAAGCGCCCTGTTTAGCCCCAGACACAACTTGCTGTCCCAGGCTTCATCAACTATCACCTAAATACTATGTTTCATACAAAAACGTTTTTTAAATTCATTTCATTTGGCCAAAGTGTCAAACTCCAAATCCCTGTGTAAACACACAGTTAGATCATTTAATAAATTGCTGCTGTGTTATTCAGTGACTAACTAGATGAATAAGCCTGTACATACATGATATCATTTCCTGTGGTAAATGTGTTTTTGCACTCTTGTGATCACAGATCTACATGAGAGGCGAAATAAATTGATGTGCTTCATGTTATAAAAATCCTTCATTTTAAAGTATGGTCTGAATCTGAGTATACTTAAGGTTTCTCGCTAAATGAAATAGCAGCTCCAGTGGTTTGGAGGGAAAAGCCAGCTGGAATCAACAGTTCCTGAGAATCTGGGTTTGTACCCCAGGCTGGGCTTGCACCACGAAGGCCGAGTGTTGTAGAATTGGACTGGTGCACTGTCTGTCTGGAACTAGTGAATTCGAGGATTGACTCTGGACCGTCAAACCATGGTGAGACCCCAGCCAGGATGACCGGAGGTACAAAATATAACACTTAAAGCCAAAAAGGCCTAATTAAAAAGTAGCACTGTAGTACAGGAAAATAAGAAAATAAAAAAAATGTGTTATGTCCTCTTCAAAATTTCCAAACATCCATTTCGAAAGACAAGGCTCACAGATGTACAGAGTTGCCTCTGTTTTGAAGAGGCTGAGTCAGCAGGAGCTGATGGATCATAATGATGTCCGCTCACATTTTCGATTTAGACTTAATCTCAAGTCATTATTCAGCTCTTCATGCTCTGGTGTTAAAAAATAATATTTGCAGGAAAGGCCCAGGGTTTGAGGGTATCAATAGCAAGTGTGCTCCCACAAACCATTCCTTTATATTTGAGCCGTGTCTCCCCCTCACTCTCTTTCCAGCATACATTGAAATATCTGTAATCAGAGTGCCCACTAAGCACAGGCTGTTTCCATAGCGGGACTTCCATCACTTAAGCAAACATGTCCTTAACTCCCCCTGTTATTACTGGCCATCAAACCCAAGGTCTTAACTGTCAGGTCACATACTCGCACACCTGAACTTATGCACAGACTAAGATGCATATACTTCTGTGCAAAGCACAGGCGGACAAATAAGCCCCTATTAAAGCTGTCAGTGGTCTCCATGCTCTCGGTAGGAAATAAGTCTGTTTTGTTTATGTATGTGTGAGAAAGCAATTGGTCCTAAAGTAAGAGGACCTTCTTGGCCCTAAAACCTATATCCATGTTTGGTGTTAAGTAATATCTTGACTTGATTCTTTTATTCTTCATATTTTGCATTTGTGATTTTATTAACAGTATCAGTGACAGCTAAAACTCTGAACTGGAAAAAAGAAGAGGTTTTTAAGTAGAGGCATTGTGAAGGAAAGGGTAAGCTAAGCTAAGAATTGTATCATTTATATGGCCTAATGAACTTGTAATACAGTATAAAACACATAAGTTTTTGTAGGCACTTTATCTAATTTTGGCTTGTTCTTTTATCTGGCACGTTAGTTTAAAACACTGAGGCACACACACACACACACACACACACACACACACACTACTGTCCTGCTGATATTCTCACCCATTACAGAGATATTATCGACAGATATATGCTCACCCTACAGCTCCCCACTTTAATCTGAATTCTTTATGCTTGAAGATTGCATTTCCTCCCTTTGTCCCTGTGGGTTTACTCTGGGTAATCTGGTCGTCTCCAACATTGATTAGGCTAACTGGTTGCTCTAAATTTGTGTCTAAATACTATCATTATAAACTTATTAATGTCAAAAATAGCCCTTGATGCTGTTGTGATATTAGATAAATAAATAAATAAATAAATGTAATGTCTAATGTCATTTTGTATGTGTTGTTCTGGCAGAGTCTGGATTTGCACTGACTCACCTTCTGGCTAGTATTCCAGTGCCTCATTCACTAAGCCACCATTGTCCAAAATCTGAAAAGCCAAATAGCCAAAATTTCATTTAAAAAATAAACTTTGAATGTTTGTCTTTATCTCAGTATGAAGTATGTGCAACCGCATGGTGCATGATTGCAACCAGACATAAATATACCCATCAACAAAAAATAATAATAATAATGCATGAAGATAGAATGTGGAACTTGTACCACATTGTATCTTCATACATTTATTTTTTTGCTCTGGGCATAATTCAGCCCTTCTTTTATAATTAGAACTTGGTAAACAAATGATGGTTACATCACAGTACCATTAAGAGTCAAACAGCATGGTGATGTTAGCAATGATGGCAAACAGCTCCATTGATCCCTGGTTTGATCTTGACTCTCTAAATTGGCATGTTCTCCCCATGGCCTTTTAGGTTTTCTCTGGGCACTCTGGCTTCTTCTCACACTTCAAAGAAATGTGTTGTGTTAGTTTCTGAAAACTGGTCCTTGAGTTACTGTATATAGTTATATACAGTCGATTCCGGTTAATGGGGTCATCGGTTAATGGGACCAGCCGCTTATTCGGACCAAATCCTAAAGTACCGAAACAAATCCTATTATATACGTGTAATGTT
>JAUZST010011968.1:0-11662 GCA_034779995.1 Parotocinclus haroldoi
TCATCACACACACACACACACACACACACACACACACACACACACACACACACACACACACACACACACTCCTACTTCATCCATATTTGAAGAAAGAGGTAGCATACTCGTACACCTAACCACTGCTTATTTATTTAGTGTGAACCTTTTTAGGAACCTTTTGCAACACTATCCATTCAGACTGTAATTTCTCTCTTCTATGGATTCAAATAAAACGAAGCATATTCTACACCGCAAGGCAAATTAAGGTAAGCTGGTTTCAAGATCTCGTTGAGTTGCTACAGAAATACAATTTTAAGTAGCCTTTTATTATTTACAACTCAAGATTCCTCGCAGACACGCCATCTAGATTAGTCATTGTTTGAAAATGTCATATAAGGTCATGAGATGCACATTAGTTAGAAAGGTTTGCCAGTCCCCCAGTGAAGATGAAAGTTGGGAAGGCTTCTAATGGAAACAAGTGAATGAACCTGACTTTGGTTCTAATAGTCAACAGAATGACTGGGGTTCCATCTAACAGTCTGTAAAATGGTGTGCAAGAACTCTGAAGATAAGCACTTCGTATTTCTTCAGTGAGATAAGTCAGTATAAAAACCTTGAAGTGCACAGCCTAGAGAATAATGGCAAGAAAACCTATTTACAAGTGTATATTGTTTAGATTCATAGTTGTATAGGCCACGTTAATGGTCAACTTTATGAGTTTTTAAAAGCATAAATTCACAAGTAGATTAAAGCAGTTAAGCTCTGCTGGAAAATCAAATTTGTTTTGTTACTGGAATTCACATGGTGCAGATGAGCATGTACAGGGTGCTGAGGCATATATTTAGCACAATAAAAATGACTAATTAGAAAGAAATATAAAAACATAATAATTTTACCGACAGAACCTGATATTCATCTCAGGAAATATCATCATCCCAATCATCGTCATCTTTTTAAACTAGTTACCTCAGCTCAGTTTTGTGACACGGGATTGAATAGTAACTCTTCTGACTGGTGTCTGATCTGCATTGCGATTTGCCACGAGGTCCTGCAGCTGCAGAGCTCCTCCTCCAATGAAGCAAAATGCTGGACAGACGGGCGCAGAGCAGTCAACCGGACCCTCCCAGAGGGGGCGAAGAGAATGAGCGTCGTAAAAGGTTACACGACTCTTTTCAAAGTCCAGGCACACACCTAGCCTAGGTGGAAGAGGATAGGCCACGCCGGCCGGTGAGGAGGGACTGTTACCATTAGCAAAGTCCCTGTGAGAGTTGGCCGAGGCGGGCAGGTAGATTTTTCCCATGCCCATTGTGAGGAACGTGAAAGGGGGCGGAGAGTCTGAGGAATCTTCTGCACCGCTGTCATGGCCACTGTCTGGGTCATACCTGCACATACAATGTTTGTACAATCAGACGTCGATTTTATCTGACATTAAAAGTGATCATTTGCAGAAAGTTTGTCATGGCATCAGTGGCCATCTCAGCGACATACACAAGGTTATATCCATACACAAGTTCATCTTAAGACTGGTCATATATATACACACACACACAAGTCAATGTCAATTTAGAGTATCAATTAACCTAACACACATGTCTTTGGACTGTGGGAGGAAACTGGAGTAAACCCACGCAGACACTGGGAGGACATGCAGACTCCACACAGAAAAGACCCTGGGATTGAACCCGGGACCTTCTTGCTTAGGGGATATTTTTGTGAGCAGTATTTTTCGAACTCCACTGATCCACAGTCAGGCAGACAGATAGTGGAGAGTAAAAGATAATTGTAACTCTCCCCAGATGTGGGCGACCAACAAAGATCACTCCAAGAGCATGGCGTGATCTGCAAGGTCACAAAGGAGCCTTCTAAACAACCAAAGGCCTCTCTAACAACGATTAATGATCATGTTCATGAGCCAACCATAAGGAGAACAATGAACAATAATGGTGTGCATGGCAGGGATGCAAGGATAAAAGCCACTGCTCTCAGAAAAGAACACTGCTGTACACGCTAAAATAAAATATTTTGAAATGGGAAAATCAAAGCTCTGACCTTAATCCAATGGAAATATTGTTGATGTTTATGTGGTGAAACCACCAACATGCCCGAGTTGAAGCTGTTCTGTGTGGTTTAATGCGCTAAAATTCTTCCACGCTGAAGTACAGGGCTGTTCAACAGTTACTACTCTCAGATATGTAATACTGGTTACATTTTCTCAATAAACAAATAGCCAAGCGTAATATGTTTGTCTCGCTTGTTTAACTGAATTCTGTTCATCTACTCTTACGACTCTTAAGAAGATCTGATGATGGTCTAGTTTATATGTATATTTTCAAGCAGCAGTATAAAAATCTGGGTGTAAAATTACACTTTTTATTGTATATTTGGGCATCAGAGATCAGAGATATAATAGTCATGGCTATATCCAGTCAGTTTGAAGAGAAAATGCCGTAAAGGCATTGTCTTCTAAGGTCATGCCATTACTGGTGAGTGCCTAATGAGTAAACTGATTATTATCATACATTTAGTAACTGGCTGTAACATACAGAGAAGTTGAAGGTGCCTCTAAAGTGTATATCTTTAAATGTGATTATTAAACTAGTGCATGCAGATGTAGTAGCAGCAATCTCGTCTACATGTAGAGTCATTTTATATATGCCTCTATTAATAAAGTATTAATCCATTTTTTTGTCACTTTTTCTGCCACAGTTTAAAATATATGTTTATATATAGTTTATTATATGTATAAAAGTGACACATATGCACATTCTCATATTTATGCAAATGTCAGGTATTCCTATAGCTACTTTCTTATTTAACTCAAATACTACTTCTAACCTTGGGCTGGCCATGTCTTGGGGCAGGTGGAACCATTCCTGAAGTTTTGACTCCAGGCCAACACCAACCTGTATGAAAATATTTAGAGCGACACAAACAGGATGGGGAATACACAAAGAGTAAATGAGAGGGATGATAGACCAAAAATGATACAAATGGCAGAGAATGCACAGTATATTAAGAATCTGCTAGCCACTATATCAGTTTCTATAGCTAGACTTGCCTTTACCAAATACGAGCCAGGCTCCACTGAGCACGCCCAATAGTGGCGGCCCTGAGTGACAGCCACATCGCCCACCAGAAGGTCTGCAGTCAGGTGACAGGAAGTGAGGGCTCGGTCAGCTGCCTGGAGAAGAGAGAGGCCTGGTACACTTCGAGCACCACGCAGCTCTTTACTCACCACCAGCCTATCAGCATGTAGACCCCAACGCGAGTCCAAGTAGAAATTTAACACTGATGCATCAGTATGAGAGGAGAGGAGAGGAGAGGAGAGGAGAGGAGAAGAAGGTTGGAAGTGGGGAGAAGAATTGGCAGGGAGTTTAAGAGAGGAAAAGAGAGGACTGCTAAAACACAACAGGTATACAAGCAGAATACAAGGCAGAAGGACAGCTATCAAGAAAACAACCACAGAAGAATTGAGGACTCCACAAAGGGAACATAAACAAGCAGATGGCAAATCATCTGAGAAGCGCAGGATAACACTTGCTTTTAACTAGGCTTTAAGCAAGAAGGTTGCTGCATGCATCCTGGATTTGTGTACTTGCACATTTCAAAGTGTTTTTCCAACAAAATGTTTGACAGTTACATGTAAGCCACTTTTTTATATTGACAAACCTAAAGTATCTTACATTTCTTGTATATTGTCATACAAGGGCACCTGTAATAAAACAGACTCAGCAGTAAAAGCCCTCACCAAGGGGAGTCAGACCATATGTACCAGAATGGCTCAACTAACAGAGCACTGGTTCCCTATGCTGAGCCTTCCATCTTCCATGCCTGGATGAGAAGTCTTGTTAGTGCCGTCTTCCCAACAGTCTTTCAAGGTGTGTGATCTCTGTGAGAGATTTCAATCGTGGGCAAGACAATGGCCAAGAAATATCCCGTAATTAAATATCCCCTCGTTTTTGTGAGCAGTGTTGATATTTTCACACACATATAAAGCCAATGGTTTGCGAATACCCAATAATGCCATTCAAAAACATGGGTATTAACATGAATTTGTCCATCTTTTGTTGTTCACTGTTGCCATTCAAATTCATGGCACAGGTGTAGGATTGATTTAACATTCTAATGGGATCCTCAGAAAGGATGCAGTATCCATTCTACTCCCACTGCTTGTCTATGGAAATTCTATGGCTGCATGCTTTATATTATGAATCAATTAGCAATGAGTGTGGCTGAAAGTAAAGAAAGTCTGTAGACAAACATTTTGCCAAATAATAATAGCTGTGTGCATACACACGCTTGTTTGATAGGAAATACTCTTGCATCTGGACCTCAACTGAATTTTAATTTCCAAATTCAGTGCCTTTACTTTGGGTAGGTCACATATTAGGACATAGCAAACTACTTCAAAAGAAATATGTGCATGGGAGAACGACTGACAGCTGAAAGTTAAAAGTGGATGAGTAAGGAAAATGTAGGAGAAAACTATTATAGAGGAGGATGAGAGAATGGAAATCTAGGTCAGGAACAAAAAGTTAGACAGAGGAATGGGGATGGGTCGAATAGAAGACAGAAAGAAAGCGGAGTTACTAAGAACTCTGCCTCATGTGTGAACAGTGTCAAATGACTAAGAATATGACTCAGCCACGATGCAGGCATTCCTTGTGTAAATGTGTATATGATCTTCCAACTTGACCTGTGAAACATGTTTAGAAACACAATTTTTAAAACAACCATGTGACCATACAACTAAAACATTAATTGATATGAAAGAATAACATTTACAGCATTTAGCAGACGGCCTTCTTCAGAGCAACTTAGAATTCATACAGTCTTACAATCCAAGCAATTGTGGGTTAAGGGCCTTGCTCATGGACCTTATTGTGGCAGAGGTGGGATTTGAACCCTGGATCTTCTGGTCCACAGTCCAGTACTTTAACCACTAGGCTATCACAATCCCATGCTAACTCCAAGAGGAAGCTTCAAAGGAAATTCACACTTTTAGTTAAGAAGGAGTAAATATAGCAGTGACAGCAATGTAGTTCCCCCACTACAAATATAAATAGTCTTCAATTTAAATCTCCTCCTTTTGAAACACCTCAAAACACCTTTCACATCTTCTTGATCAACTAGCTTGTCTTGCTTTGGCCTGTGTTTAAGCTACTTTGGATTTCAGACACTCCTAGTATACAGCTATTGTGTGTTGGGTCATGTGTGGTGATTTAAGTGACTTCTAGTGTTGTATGGTTGTTGGTGCTAGACTGGCTGGTCTGAGTATTTCAGAAATCGCTGATCTACTATTTTTATGCACAGCCATCTCTAAGGTTTACTAAGAATTGTCAGAAAAAGAGAAAATATGCTGTTGGTGTGATGGTGTGGGGTATATTTTCTTGGCACCCTTTAATACGAAGTGAGCACAAATGTCACTATCTGAGTATTACTGCTGCTCTTAACCATAACCATAACCATAGTGTCCTCATCTTCTGCTGGCCACTTCCAGCAGGATAATGCACAATGTCATAAAACTCTAACCATCACAAACTGGATTCTTGAATTAGTTCACTGTACTCAAAAGGTCACCACAGTCACCAGATGTCAATCCAATAGAGTGCTTATGGGATGCGGTGAAATGGGAGGTTCACAGCATGGATGTGTGGTTGACAAATGCAGCAAACCAAAAATACCAGTGAGTGTTTTTTGCTGTGTGTTTACCTGGAGCTGGTGGGGTGTGTAAGTAAACTTCTTCACTGTACTCCCCAAAGCCAGCTTTATTGCAGCCCCTCACTCTGAGTACATACACGCTGTCCATCTCCAACCTGTCAATCACAGCGCTGGTCCCGCTCACCTCATCTAACCTCTGCCACCCCCAGCGGGCACCAGCCAATCCCCCGCGGATACCAACTCTCGCACCGCCCCCTGGCACCACACCTCTACGCCGGTACTCCACAGAGTAGTTCCAGGCAGGGGACGATTCCTGGGGTAGTCGCCAGCACAAGAACAGTTGATCATAGGCTAGAGTGCGCTGGGTGTCAATCACAGGGGCTAGAGGGGCTGAGAGCAAACGTATATGTTATATAAATACGAAAGGTTTGAAGACAGTTTTACCCTTCCACTTCCACCATGCACTAAATCACTTTTTTCCTTGGTGTAAGTCCAAGATCTGAGCTTTTGTACAGAAAAAAATGTAATCGTTACATTACACCTAATTTCAAATATCACAAGCTTTTTGTGGTCGCTGATGTGACCCAGGTTTGAGCCCTGACAGTACTTTCTGGCCAGCTCGTGCAACAAACAGGCATGATTGGCTGTGTCTGAGAGAGGGGAGGCAGAATGGGATGACTGCAACAGTGACCCCTACCCAGCCCAGTGATAGACTGGCTCTATTCAGTATATATGCTCTTTTGCACCCTGCTCGTTTGAACCATGTGATAGGCTCTGTGACCCTGACCAGGGTAATATTTAAAAAAATGTTAAACAAACCCAGTCAAAGTAGAGAAATTACAACTGTGTCTGCCAGAGACTTGTTCACTTAACAGTTTTAGCACATTTCTTGGTTGCTGCTCTCTTCTGAAATAGGTGCTTTTGTCACATAAAATACACCTTTCACCTTTCATTCAGCTCTACAGAGAAATAAGATTTGAGTAAAAAATATACATCAATATATGGCATTAAATGTTGGTTTTAAATAAATATTAATATTTGATCATTAATTAATGTATTAGGTACTACACATTGTTTCTATACTCCCTGTCCATTTTTTCAGTTCCACTTACACTTTATATGCACTATGCAGTTCCACAATTACAACTGGTTTAGGCAGTTTTAGTTAGTTCTGTAGAAGACATGTCAAAATATAAAACAATTGAAACCTATCATTAATGCAAAGTTTTGCATCTTTATTTCAAATGTCTATTATTGAAACGAACAGTTTTAGACATTTAAAATAAAGACGCAAATCTCAGACTGTAGCCTGAGATTGTTTGCTACTAGATTTAAATGCCACTGTTTTATGCGCCTTCAGCAAAGCTTGCGTTCTCAAATTCTGGGATACAAACCCAAATGTACAGTATGATGATTGTCTCTAGCCACACCCAGGCCTGATCATTGCTACACCTGTTCTCAATCAAGACATCACTTAAATAGGACCTGTCTGACAAAGTGAAGTCCACCAAAAGATCCTTATAAGCTACATATCATGCCGAGATCCAAAGAAATTCAGGAACAACTGAGAAAGAAAGTAATTGAGATCTATCAGTCTGGAAAGGGTTATAAAGCCATTTCCAAAGCTTTGGGAACCCAGCGAACCACAGTGAGAGCCATTATCCACAAATGGCGAAGACATGGAACAGTGGTTAACCTTCCCAGGAGTGGCTGGCCGCCCAAAATTACCGCAAGAGCGCAGCAACTCGTGTGACTCATTCAAGAGGTCACAAAAGACCCCACCACAACGTCCAAAGAACTGCAGGCCTCACTCGCCTCAGTTAAGGTCAGAGTTCATGCCTCCACCATCAGAAAGAGACTTGGCAAAAATGGCCATCATGGCAGAGTTCCAAGATGAAAACCACTGCTAAGCAAAAACAACATTAAAGCTTGTCTCAGTTTTTCCAAAACACATCATGATGATCCCCAAGTCTTTTGGAAAAACATTCTGTGGACCAATGAGACAAAAGTTGAACTCTTTGGAAGGTGTGTGTCCCATTACATCTGGCGTACAAGAGACACTGCATTTCGGAAAAAGAACATTATACCAACAGTAAAATATGGTGGTGGTAGTGTGATGGTCTGGGGCTGTTTTGCTGCGTTAGGACCTGAAGACTCGCTCTGTTAAATGGAAATATGAATTCTGCTGTTTACCACCAAAAGGTCCTGAAGGAGAATGTCTGACCCTCTGTTCGTGACCTCAAGCTGAAACGAACTTGGGCTCTGCGGCAAGACAATGATTCAAAACACACCAGAAAGTCCACATCTGAATGGCTGAAGAAAAACAAAATAAAGACTTTTGGAGTGGCCTAGTCAAAGTTCTGACCTGAATCATATTGAGATACTGTGGTATGATCTTAAAAAGGCCGTTCATGCTCAAAAAACCTCTAATGTAACTGAATTAGAACAATTCTGCAAAGATGAGTGGGGCAAAATTCCTCCAGAATGCTGTAAAAGACTCATTGCAAGTTATCGCAAACGCTTGGTTGCAGTTGTGGCTGCTAAGGGTGGCCCAACCAGGTATTAGGTTTAGGGGGCAATCATTTTTTCACACAGGGCCATGTAGGTTTGGATTTTTTTTCTCCCTTAATAATAAACACCTTCATTTACAGACTGCATTTTGTGTTCACTAGTGTTGTCTTTGCCTACTACTTAAATTGGTTTGATGTTCCCAAACACTTAAGTGCGACATATATATATATACAAGGTTCTATTGATCTACATTTTGGGGCGCACCTTTCCTAATTTTGTTTCGTACATAGAATTTCTCCACGCAGAGTTGTATAAATGAGTTCCAGTTCTGCACAGTGAGCCCTGTTTGCAATATGCATAACGAAAGTAAGCTGTGGAGGAAGAACTCTAAAAACACTCAGAGCAACAGATAAAACATTAAAAGCATCACCACTTCACTGAATAAAGCTAAAGCAAACTCTGCTGAGAGCACAGAGCCAGACAGAAGCCAGCATATGCTGCTTTCTTTTTAACAAAAAGAAAAGTTGAACTAAACTGATCTGTATGCTGTCACTAATAATTCTTGGACAGAAAAAAAAATGAAATCGGCTAATATTTGTCATATGTTAAAAAAATTGGAATCAACCAAGAAAACTGTAGTCAATCTCTATTCTTAATTTTTTAACTAGCCCTTTGGTCAAGCTGAAATGGCATCCGACACTGCTCACAAAAAGTAGGGGATTTTTGTGAGCAGTATTTCTGCTATATGGTACGCTACAAAGCGTGGAAACGGCACTATTCAGCAAATAAGTTGCATTTAGGAAAATGCATAGGGAGTAGAGCATTGTATTAGTTCCAGCCCTATTCTACTTTATCATTTAAGCATGCAGAGGTCCCAGAGCTTACTGGAGCAGATTTAAAGGTCTGAAGCTCTGCTCTGCCTAGCTCCAACACAACTTAAGCCCTGAGTCTGATACACTGTCTGTTACCCAGAATGTAGGGCAAGTCTCATGAGGCACATTGTGTTGTTTTTTTGTAGGTAGAGGATTATAGGTAAGGTTGAACTGAAACGTTTTAAAGCAGCTATTTAAAGTGTGGGAAATATTTGATTCTAACCTTGAATAAAGTTTAGGTCAGTGAGGAGTTTCAGCTCTCTGGAGATATCCAGTTGGAAGTGTCGAAATGATGGATCAGCAGACAGAGAGAAATTTTGCAGTGACTCAATGGACTGAGCCAGCCTGAGAGGAAGAAAACAGTTAATTAACCCAATGATGTCACTGGTTTTAGCATGTGATTGACAGTAAAAAAAAAAGCAACAGAGTATAGAATACACAGAACAAACGTGTGGTAACTTTATACTGTTTACTGCACCCAAGCACACTGCGTAATTATATGTTTGATTGTGTGTGCATTCTACCTGTTGTGTGTCAGCCTGGCAGCATGCACGAAGCAGGCTGGGTCTGTCTCTTTTACTAATTCCTGTGTAAATGCCATCAGGCCAGCATTTTCCAGCAGGCTCCGTCTCTCTGCCACCTGATTGGCTAAGGCCTCGCTGCGCCTCTGGCGTGAGCTCTCCAGGGCCTGAGCCAGGATGGCCTGCCGCTCTGACAGCAGAGCCATCAGCTCCCTTACAGACTGGGAGAGCTGTTCACGGGCTGCTACACTGTTCACCTGTACACACATCCACACACATATTTTGTATCAGCAGATATTCACTTATAAAGGTATGCATCACTTAATGTCCTCGATATGTTGTGTGAAATTTGGACTATTAGCACCACAGCTTCACAGCAAGAGGGTCCTGGGTTCAATCCCAGGGTGGGTGGTTTCTGTGTGGAGTCTGCATGCCCTCCCCGTGTCTGCGTGGGATTACTCCAGGTACTCCGATGGATTAGCGCCCCGCCTAGGATTGTACCTGCCCTTGCGTCCAGAGCACCAGCAGGCCTGCGACCCCAAGTGGATTAGATGGATGGATGGATCTTAACATGTTAACTGTCCCACAATCCACACGTGGTTCTTGTGCAGCAGAATGTAGATCCAACCTGTGTCTTATCAGTGTGGTGCTTATAAGGAGCTCCACACCAGCCAAACAGCTCATGCCAATTCACACCCGATGCTTTTGCAAGTAGCTGCACCCAGTTCATCTCTCTGCATACTGGATGATCTCACTATTTCTGTGAAATAATATAACTTCCCTGTATGTATTCGATTGTAGCTAATATATCAGACAATGTAATATAATGTATGGTTAAGTATATAATAATCCTAATAGTAAGGATAATATCCTTATTGGAAAACGACTGTATACGAGATTGGACATCGTCCGTACAAGCATTGTTCAGTACATACTTGTAAATTGTGAATTTTTAAAAGTGCTGTGGAGAAGTGTAAATAAGGAGATTAAGAAGTGTGAATGGTGAAAATAGTAGATAATTCATATGTGGTAGTGCAATAAGGCTTCGTACCTCAGTCTGAGTGATGGCATTCTCCAGCTGCGTGACCTGAGTCAGTACTGTAGCCTGATTGGACAGGATGTAGCCTAGCTCTTTGGTGATTTTATCCTACAATACACACAAACAGAACAGACTGTATCAGCAGTTTGGGTGTGGTTATGTATACATTAGATTATATTTGAAACAAAATGGAACACTTTCATTAATAAAGAACAGCGGTGTATGCTACGAGAGCATTGCCCAAGGTTGTGAGAATGGATGTGCATGTCTAACAAACTTAAACAGGAGAATTACACCAGCATGAAGAGTTTTGCAGTTATGGTTCCTTAAAATGGATAGACAGGAGTCACCAAATATAGGTGTATTTGGTGTAATATCTTCATGTTGGTGTAATTTGAATTACAGCTGATATTTTGCATTTTAATCTCATATTTCTTACTTCATTATGTTGGAGTTGGGGAGTGGGCAATATGTCGATATATTATCGTTTGGTAATACATTTTGTTATTGTGATACGCAGTATACTTTTCTGAGCATATTGATATCGTCAGTGCTAAAAGAACACTGACTGACTGCCTGATATAAAAAAGTGTAATTAGTCACGTTTAATTGGATGAAGCACAGCATGTTTTGATCATTTTAAAAGATTTCTACAAAAAACTTCGAAATCCTACGGGTAAATGATTTGAGCTTAAGGTAATACCTTGAGTGCCTGGTATGCTTGGGTGACGGGCAAAAGCTTGTGACCAGTATGAACCCGACGGAGCTTACACAGAGAGCACAGAAGCCTTTGGCACGATTTACAGTAGAACTGTAACTTTTCCTGATCGTGCTCTGGACACGTCAACACCTATAAATGGTAGAAAAAAAGAGGATGAGAAAGATAGAAAGCAAAAAAAAATGATTTGATTATGAATTGGACTGCAATGAAAATTACTGAATAAACTAGATATTTTTGAACAATTTATTCCCAGTTTTTCTGGCCAGGGCCTTACTGCTGTTTACATCTCATCTTGTATCATGCACACATACACACACACACACACACAGACGCACACACACACACACAGACGCAC
>JAUZST010011969.1:0-11661 GCA_034779995.1 Parotocinclus haroldoi
ATGAACGTTTCTCTGTAAAATGGTCTGGATCAAGTAAATCTTCTCTGAGATATGACAGTTTAAAAAAGATTAAAAAAACCGGAAAGTTCAAATCATTTTGAGAAAATTTACTATGGGTTTCAATGGCCAGAAAAATCTGACTTCCTGGACACAGATCACTGTATCTCGGAAACGATTTACTCCACCGATTAGATATTTAAGAGTTTGTTAGAAAAGGGTTATGTCTACGTTTTAAAGTTTAAATGGAGTTTCTACGTGAAACTGAACGGAAGTTATGACAGTTTGTTCAGAAGAATTTAAAATAATGGCTTCATGGTTTTGCTAGAGTGGGTGAAAGTTCCGTTTAGACATCACTAGAGTGGGGCCAATCAGGGTGTTTTTTTAAAGAGTGATAAAAAGTGAATGGAGCTTCCGATCACTTTAAAAATTAACATGGCCGGTGACATCACACCCCGCTCCGACTTTAACAATTTTTGTGTTTCTTGCTCAAAAATTGACCGAGCTACGGCAGTTTGAAAAAAGCCCCATTCATTGTCTATGAGACTTTTGGGATGGAAAATCAGGGGGCACCGGGGGTACGGTTCGAGGTATCTTTTAGCATTATACAAGCACACTATTCACGAATATTCCGGTCGTTTTAGTGTTCGTCCCGTGTCGATATCTTGAACCGTTCGGCAGTTGAAACGTGCCGAAAAACGGGCTGAATAATAAGAATAAAGCCATCGGATTTCAATAGTGTGCTTGCCTACAGCAATCACACAAATAACTGC
This sequence comes from Parotocinclus haroldoi, assembly GCA_034779995.1. Taxonomy (NCBI): domain Eukaryota; kingdom Metazoa; phylum Chordata; class Actinopteri; order Siluriformes; family Loricariidae; genus Parotocinclus; species Parotocinclus haroldoi. Next base: position 771 of record JAUZST010011969.1, read on the forward strand.
ACTGGTGGATTGAAGAAATCAAACCACTTAAATGTGTTATATGTACTGATTTATTATCAGTGATGCTCGGCTTTGAAATGGGGAATTCAGTAAGAGAGGACTGGTGATTAAGATAAGTTTTGTTAGGTACCAGCTCATGTTGGGAGTAAAAAAAATGAAATGGCTGACAAAATTGCAGAAAAGGAAAAAGGAAATGCAGAAAGAGAACATATAGGATTGTTATTACATTTGTAACAATTTTCTTCGTATTTGTGGTTTAATTCCATTGTTTGTTGTATGACTTTCTAGTTTAAACTAATGTTTAATACTGTTACAGCACTACATAGAAAATAGTGTAACAATGTGCTGTTAACAGAAGCCTATTATAACTGTAAGTTGTTTACATATTCTCAGGTTTCAGATGTATTACATTTTAATTGGACCTCAGGCTTTCAGGTGAGTATGTATTTGTATATTTGTATATGTATCTGTATGTATGTGTATATGTATGTGTTCCCCCCCACACATTTTTATATACTACGTAAAATCCAGTCAATAAATCAGTTGATTAAACATTTTAAATTGTTTTGTGTTTTTATTTTAATCAAAATATTTTTTTAAACAATTTTTTTCACTCATTGAGTGCCAGTTTACCTACAGGGAGGTTACCGGTTCTCTGTAAATTACAGAGAAATCATCTATAAAATGTTGTAAAACCTATAAAAGTTCCTTGAGAGTGGGCCACTCCAGCCGTACTGCTACATTTGCCAGATCCATATTAACTCCCTTGGCGCTAGCAATAGCCCAGAAATAATCTTCTTGTGTAACCCACATTTCTCATAATTACTAAAGAAATCTAATCTTACAACATTTGCAGTACTGCTTGCTCATCTATTTACAAAATCACTCGCGTATGCCTATCCCCTTTACTGGGAGTGCATGAGAGTCGATATGGCATTACAGAGTATTTATAATGGCCTAAAAATTCTCTGGTTTCTTGTTGTGAAACAGAAGGCCAAGGCACAGTCTTGAATAACAGATCATCATATCATGCAATGCCTTGATTGTGCACACCTCCCGAATCAGCAAGGACTACTTATAGGCTTCGCCCACGTTCAATGGTGCAAAGCTTTCTCTGTTACACATTATGATTTGGACTTTGTTTTGTGTTTGACACAGGTGAGGTAGGATTTTCTATAGTCCCTTACAGCTTTTGATCTTATCTGCCTGTTGTCTCGTTATGTTTTAGTTCTGCCCTACTTTCTGTTTATTATGTTACAATAAACCTGGTATTTCCTGCATGGCACATTTGCCTCAGCCTTCATACATCCTTTGTGACATATAAGAGAGGTTAAAGTACCTATTGGCTATATTTTAGTACTTTAAATCTAAGTGATGTAGTAGTGTAGTGCATGATATTTAGTCCCAATGTATTTTAAGAGAAAATAATCCAGGAACAAAAGGATGTGCGTTTTTATCATTGTTTATGAATTGTGAAAAACAAGTGTCTGTCATTGCTATAGCAGCTATAGCTGTTTTTATGTGGTTAACCCTAAACAAAATCCAGACTGAACTTTGAAGGCTGCATTTTAAATAGAAGGTAGCCAGATGAATGACAGGAGACTTTCTTTTTGTAGGAGTGGATTACTGGATTGGTCCAGGGAGAGTATGCTTGTTCAGTTAATCACTGAATCAGCTTATAGCAACCAGGTAATAGACAGTAGCCCAGTCTTTGTGGCCTTATCACTGTATAAACAGTGTCATTACTATTAGAGGCAGTGTCGATAGTGCTGATAGCAATCTGTAGCTCAAAGACCAGTCATTAGTGCCTCTGAGTGCAGAAGAAATGGGAGAATGTCAAGAAAATATATATTAGCTGTGTAAAAGCAATAGTGGGGGTGAGTAATTACTGCTAATGCAACTAACCCACCATGTTGTGGGCTTAATATATTGCCAACAAAAATTAGGGGATAATTCATTTTTAAATATCCCCTAATTTTTGTGAGCAGTGTAGTTCACCATTGTTAACTAGGAAAATGTACCTGTGTAGACAAATATGCTAAATCATATACCATTCTATAGGATTTTTTTTCTTAGCACTGTATCGTATCATAGACAGCATAATCTGTGTAATGCCTCACTTAGATCCCTTGCAGTGTGCAACAACAGCTGTGTCATTGCAAACTTCCCTTATAAATTGACTGCATTAGCATCTAGGAACAATTTGATGATGCATTTACACATATAAATAGAAAGAAATACCATTCAGTCAATGTGCAGTGCAATTGATCTGTGATGAAAAATGTTATCTTCTGAACAAGGTATCAAGGAGCCAAGTTGGAACTCATGATATTTGCCAGATATTTATATACTTAAGGGAATATTTTGTCCACACAATGATATAGAAACTACACACACACACACACACATACAATGGAGGACGAAAGTCTACTGGTGTTTTAGGAAGGAATTTATATAAGTCTGCACATTAATGTACATAAAATAAGACAATGCATTTCTATTTTGACAGAGCTGACCATTAGTGGTTAGAAGTGGTTAGATGTGTGCATAAACCACAGTGTTTCTGTGGTATGTCTGTGGTATGTAAGTGTATGATTAATGAGGATCTTTGGAACAGATGCATAGTCAGTAACTCTTCGTCTTCTCCATAAAGCCACAGCTAACATTGCTCATGCAGGCTATGCAAGTGTGCAGATAGTACTGCTTGTTTGCTCTCACATGTAAATTCGGTTGAAACTCACATTTTAAACAGAATATTGGCCATTTTCATGTGTACGTATATACAATTACCAGTATGTTTGTACACCATAAGTACTTCACTCACAGCAAACCCATACACAAATACTACATGCACACACATAGTCTGTAATGCGTCATGAAAAATGGCGGAGACACACGCAGCTTACAGTTTCAGGCAGGAATTTATTAAATCGGCAGGCAAGAAGTGAAGTCAAACAGTCCAGGATCGGTGCGCTGGGGTCGAGGGACGAAAAACGAGGTCCAAACACGGTAAGAAACACAATTCGCAAACTTGCAGAAAGTACGGTTATAGCGCTTAGGAACCAGGTAGTGACCAAGTGACTTAGCAAAGAAGCAGTGTGGAAGGTGGGTATATATGAGGTGAGCGGAATGAGTCCCAGGTGTGTGTAATTAAAATTGAAATTGAAAATTAAAATGAAGGTGTGCGTGTGATGGAATGGGTTTGGTCGCTAGAACGGCCGTGGGTGTGACATATTCATAGCCCATAGTGAAATAGCCCTCATTTATGCTGACTATATAAATTATCCACTGATGTTACTGTTATGAGACACAGAAAGGCTACAATCAGTGAAGCTATACCTATATATTGTGCATGTGCCAGAGAGCCAATAAGTGTATGTACAAGGAAGATATTAGCAGTTGAGGGCATAATGCATTCTAAAATGAATATATTAATATTTGCCATAGTGCCTACAATAATTAGGACAGCAAATTTTGTGTGTATGCGGGTCAGCGGTATGATAGACAAGTTTTCTGTGTATGAAGGTCACTAAATAATTAGTCACAAACTGGTGACTAATTATATTATTATCTTTATATGAATCTAACATTTTGTTAAACATATTGTGACACTGTGCATTGCCATACACATGCTATCACTTGATTAAATGTACTGTATCATATACATTTATAATTATTTTATAGGTAGAATTATCAAAGCCGGTTAAATGCTGAACAACAAAGGATCATTTATCTAATGCTTTAATGTTGGTATTGTAACTAGGCTATAATAGATTAAATCAATGTGAAATGTAATTGTTTTAACATATAATTGTGAAATCAATACTCATTTGTAAAACAGGCAACTGTTAAGTTAGTTATTGGAGAGCTGACAATGTACAGTATAAAAGAGTTATAGTTTGCTCTTATCATTTTTCTTATTCCTCATTATGTTCTTCAGCATATCTACAGAAGAACTTGCCTGATTGTGAGACTCAGATATGATTGCAGGTAATTACAACCTTGTCCTATCCAATCAACCCCATGTGAACTAATCAGTGGAAGCAATTGACATAGCTTTTACTCAGTGAGACTGAGATGATATCCTGTTTACCTAAACCACCTATAATTCTATCTTTAGAAACAATTGTGTGATTGTGATATAATTTGTCTTTCATTTTAGTGGGTGGTTGTACATTCTGGTTCAAATATTTAATAATAAAAATCATAGTTTTTACTGGTATTATTAAATTAATTAGATATTAAAGGCTAGTACAACTTGCTGCAGTGAGCAAACGGCGAATTTAGTCTGAAGCCTTTGGAGTGGGGGGTGAGGGGTTGGAGGGGTTAACAGGCCTAATTTGGTAGACATGGATGGTAGGATGTACCCTCATGTGCTGGGAAAGTTTAAGGCACACAGAGACGGGACTGATTATGCAGACAATCTTGAATGGCCTATAAAATTTTTGAGTGAGTTTCCTGGACTCAGCTCGGAGTGGGACATTCTGGATCGAGAGCAACTCAGACTAAAAAGGGAAATAAGTGGGGCTGGCCTTTTGAGTATTCCAACAAGGCCTTGCTGTATGCACAAAAGAAGTTCATCTTAACCAATGCCAGATCCCAAGATGACAGGTGAGCTTCGATCCATCAGCCCAATGAAGGACAGCAGACTCCGCCTGGGGGCACCGAGCTCAGGGAAGGCTAGGTCTATTGGGCTTCATTGATTCAGCCATTGATTCAGCCATTTCACGGAATTCACATGTAAAAGGATGAAGTCATCATGCGTATTGTCTGACCATAACAATATGTAATTTTTATTCTTATCTTTCCTAAGTGAGTGCGGCAGTTGGGAACAGTCAGTTGGGAACAGTCACACCTCAGTTGGGAACAGTCACATCTCTGCTGTCAGACCTTCTACCGTTCACATGTAAATGCTTTTATTAGCGTAGCGGCTAACGATGTGATAGCGAACACCTGGAGGTTCTGCTATATTATAACGAGCCTCAGCGTAGTTTGCTGCCACATCATTAGCGATACACGGCTCTGTCTTGAAGGACGTTATCATCGCTTTTCTCAGTCAGACGGTAACATCCTGGGGTGTTTGAGCCGACAGATGCGTACGAGGGAAACCTCGGAGGTAATGTAGTTGGTAGGGACAGATCCAGGGTTTCCCCGTCACCATTGCTCACTTGGTGGTGACCGAGTGCTCTCCGGCTGGCAGCTGGTTCCACAGCTCTCTAGCGCCAGGTAATTGAGATGCGTCCCAGTGCGGAGTGTTTATGTGCTATCGGCATGGTTGCCCTCTAGCGTTTCGACACCCCGCGTGGCCAATATGCCTGTTCGCCAGCTGTGGGTGCCATCCCATCACGTGACGCAATACAGCTATAAGGAACCTTCTCCTTTTTAGTTAGCTGTGGTGGAAGGGCCTTTTGCTCTCTCATTTTCTGTTTATCCCCTTTTTATCATACGTCGTTCGTTCCCCAATTCCCGCATCCTTGGTTCCACTCTCCGATCCGTAACAGAACGACGTGGCTAGCCATAGACCCAGCGACTTCCAAAGAACTCCCTGAGGCGGTTCGCCTTCAGGGCACTGTTATTGGACACCACGAGGCGGCCATAAAGAGACTGACTGAGCGCCTCACCCAGGCAACTGTGGCCGGTGCTCCTCAAAGCCCTTCGGCCCCTGCTTCCAAAACCCTCACGGAGACCCCTCTACCTGAGCGTTTTACCGAAGACCCCAGTAAGTGTCGAGGGTTTCTCTTGCAATGTGTATTGATCTTTTAGCTACAACCCTCGCGCCTCCCTTCTGAACGCTCGAAGGTGGCATACATGATCTCCCTACTGTCGGGACCATGCCTTGGAATGGGCCACCGCCATTTGGGAGCAGGGTGGACCTGATTGTGCCACGAAAAAGTCTTTGACAGGGGACTGGCTCGTTGCCTCAGGATTGCCCTGGAGTGGCTTTCTATGCCCATAGCCATTTGTGGGGTTGACGGCTGGCAGCTCCAGGGAGGCCCCATTACTCACCAGACCCACACCCTCATCCTCACCCTGGGGGAACACCAGGAGCGCATCGCTTTCCTAATCACATAGGGTCCCCTAATTCAAGTCGTCATCGACTGGTCCACAGGGTCCGTTGATGGATGGTCCATCGCGTGTGACTTGGTATGTCTACTCATCAGTGTTATGTCAGATAATAGGCAGTACAGTTTGGCCTAATATAATGCCTGTAGTGTGTTACTGTCTAAGACAGATTTGCGTTTGGTTAGCGCAAATATATGTATTTAAAAAAAATACAGAATGATGTTCAATATAGTTCAATGATATTGAATATTCAAATAGCAACTATTCTAACTATTAACTGTTAGCTTAATGGGATTTTAATAGTCAGACTGAGGCACACAAATCTAAGTGTTATACCCACACTGTAAAACGCACAATCTTTCCAATAATTGATCTTTTTCCATTTTTTTTTAATTGAATTAGAAATCCACAATCCACATCTACAAATACATACCCAGAAAATAGTGGCTGCAGCAAACAAAATCCATATTAAAGCCCATAGTTGGAATAATTTTCTCCAAGCTCACATGGATGTGATGTTCTTGTGTCCATTTTCTTGTGTTCATTTGCCCATGATGTGTGTGGAGGCTTATTCTTATGCCCCATTTGAGTTTGTGTTCATGTGTCCTTTCAGCCATGCACATTAGTAGAGATTAGCCTACACCCATTAGTGCTCTAAATCCTCTCCACTGAATACAATTGAAAAATGTCTTTAATCAGCGTGTTGCTTATCTCAGATTATAGCCAGAGCCCAGAACAGCCATTCTGTCTTTTCTCCTGCAGGTAAAATGATTATTTAGCAATAAACTGATATAGCAGATTAGATACATTGGATAGATTAGATTCCATTTTTGCTTTCTGTGCTTCCTAACAGGAAAATTGTGGATCTAAATAGGCACTTCTATATCAACTGTATCTCCCCATTTCTATTCAGTGATGTTACATTTATAAAATAAATGTTTAGCCAGATCACCTGTGTTATTAATATACTGCATACACTAATCACAAACAACTGGACTTAGTTTAGTTTGTTAGTGCTTTTCAGTGCAGTTTATTCACATTTAGATTTCAGCTGTCCCTTGTGGCTTTAATGGCTCTATCAGTCTGCTATTCATGCTTCACAACCTAATATATACTGCTCACTAAAATGAAATATCCCCTAATTTTGTGAGCAGTGCAGTAAATCATTACAGGTTTGCGTCACTTAACGTCCATGATACATTTCACACGTTATGAATTATATTGCATGCATAACAAAGAATAACATTTATTATGTTATTTATAAGAGCATATAATAAGCTTATAATACATTTATAACAATATGTACTGTTCCACACACATTTATGCAGTTCAATGTTACATTATGCTGTGCTATCTACATTATGTACACAGGGCATTTATCAAATCAGATATTGTCACAAATGATCTTATAACGAGCAGGGTCTAGTATGCTCCATGTCATTCATTCTCCATCTATATAAATACCAGACTCCCATACCATGGTAATCAAGCACTTATAGCTATGAGAGCTTACACATAAGGATACTCCTGAGACATCAGTACTTTGTTTGTGATTTCACTGTCAAAAACATTTATAAGAGATAAACTATGAGCAAAATAGTTCACTAAATGCAAAATGTAGCATTAGGGTGAACATTGAAACCACAACTATGGCAGAAACTTTGCTCATAATGCAAATACTGCACTTAAGGCACAGCCAAGTAACAGGCATAATTACCAGGCATAATTAAAAACTACTTTATTTACCAGTCAGGATGACAGGTAAACCATGGAGGCATAGTTTCCAAGGCAAAATTTGGATAGAATCTAAAACTAAAAGAGGGGTTTCATTCCATAGTTGGGGGGCCATGTATGAAAAGTAGTGTAGAGACAACAGAACAGGACTGACTTTTCTAGATCTAGATCGTTTCTATCTACCGAACAGCCATCTAGAGTTGAGAGACGGATGTAACCAACCTGTCTTTCACTGTCTTGGGACCAACTAATAAAACTTTTGTTATATCTGAGTTAATTAAGGAAATCATTAGGGAAGTTTACATTACATTACATATAATTCTTTACTTCCTTAACAGAATTCTCAATTTAGTTGAACTGTAATGCTGTTATTTGGATCAGCTGATATGTACAGCTGTGTATCATCTGAATAGCAGTAAAAACTAATACCATGTTTACGGAAAATTTAGCCTAAAGGTAGCATGTACAGGGAGAATAATTTTTGAGAGCTTAGATTATTTAAATAAACAAACTAGTACTGGTTGGTCAGATAGGACCAAGACCGTGCCAGTCCTTAAATACCTGTAGTGTTTTCCAGTCTATTCAGTAATATATCATGATCTATAGTGTCAAATGCTGCACTTAAATCTAATAGAACAAGGCACATCCATTATGTAATGATATTACTCAATCATTACACTAATTCAATGCTGTTTCAGTACTATGATGAGGCCTGAATTCTGACTAAAAGGTTTGCTTTTTCTAAGATTTTGGAGAGGAAAGGTCAATTTGAAATTGGTTTGTAATTAGACAACAAAGGCCATGATTTAGGACTTTTTTAAAGTGGTTTAATTACGGGACAGGTAAAGGATTTTGCCACATACACAAATGTAAATGTTATGAGATGTGGTAGGACCCAAGGATGCAGGAGTGATAGAATCCCACTATGTATAATAATAATGGGAAAATAATATAGAAAAACGTAGAAGAACGGGGGAGAAGAGCAGAGCGAAAGGTTTCTGAACATAAAAAAACAAAAGGATGAAATGGTGCGCCGCTTGTGTTGCTTCCCGATTGGAACCAACACGCGAACTGGTCGCACTGAGAGCACGATTTGGGATCTCCCAAGTGGCGAGGCACGGAGGTAGTCCGAACGCCAGATGGCGAGTGTGAGCTCGAACGTGCAAGTAGCACTGGCACAAATGGATCGTGGAAGGCACCGAAACGAATGAATGATGAGCATATGAGTTTGGGGCGTGCTTGTAGCACGAATGCGTATAAAATGCAAAAGGCTCCAAAGTGCCAGAAAACGAGAATGAAATCGGGCGCGAAGATATCGCCAGAGGCGCCGAAGCACCAGGGGGTGAGCGTGAGCTCGGGCGCACGTGTGGCGTGAGTCAGCCAGCCGGCTGGAGTGAGGCTCAGTGAGTGCCGACTACAGAAGAGCATGAGGTCAGGCGTGCGGGAGTGCACAAGTATGAGAGACCCTCAAAGTGCCCTTAAAACATTAAATACCTTGGAGGTTTTCCCCAATACGCATCCCTCGGAACTAAAATCCCCAGGACATTACCCACTATCCCTAAAGGTGCGCGCAAGGGTGTAAGCGTGCCGGTGGTCAGGCGCGTGTAAAGAAAGGAGATTACCTGGTAGCGAACAGCGCTAAAACTAGCATCCTAACAGTAAATGATGAATTTAAAATAATAAGCAGTAGTTCTGTAATACTAGGTATTGATTCATTGAGTAAATATGAAGGAATAGAATCTAATAAGCATGTTGCTGACAAAGACGAGCTGATCAGAACAGTTCAGCAATTATAAAGTAAAATATACACTAGTGCTGTATATGGAAGGTTACTGAATAAATAGATGATGCCATAGGCATACTTTCTGTGATTTTTTTAGTTAAGCTGGAGACTGAATTAGATAAAAAACCTAGGATTAGTCTTATTTTTCTCTATGCCTGAGGAAAACGTTGCTTGAAAGGTTATAAATAAACAGCTGGAGTATCAGACGCAATAGCATGCTTAGTGAGGTAATGAGGAAGTAGGTGAATTATTTTTAATAGATATAGCTCAGGATCAGAAATCATCTCACTCTTTGGCAAAACATTTAGGTTATCTATGTTGTTAACCAAATGTTAATATTAGATCTAAAGTATTATTACTGTGGAGAGTCGGTCCCATCACAGTCTGAGTGATAATTATGGATTTTAAAATTAACCTAGAAGACATTTTTTATATGTGTTTATCAGTGATTAATTCACTGCTTTTCTTTCTATCTAATGTTAAGCAATCCCAGCTTTAGTTTTAGATTGTTATTTTTACGAGAGCTATCTGTGTTTATCCTAATGAAATTATTAAAACATGCTTTTTGAGTGCATTTAGGTTTGGAACAAATGCAGGTAACAGACACAGGTTTAATAACTTGATATCTGGGGTGACAGTGTGCTACCAGCAGACAGTTGGTTCAGCCTAATTGGCTGCTGCATGACCCTGGCTCTAGATAGTCAGCCCCTTACTAATCCTGCAATGTGACTATGGGCAATACTCAAATATTCAATATACAAAAGTTGTCCAAATGTCTATAAAGTTGCTTTCAGAGCACCACTTGGACAGCCCGCAGTTATAACTTGTTGTAGGCTTGGTCGCTTCACCGCATTGGGATGGATCCAGAGCACACTACTGCATCAGACATTGCTTTCGCAAATATAACCACCCCTACAAAATTAAGCATTTAATACTCCCTTTACTCCCTAATTTGCTCTCAGCTTCCTATCCCCGCTAGGATGCTCCCCTCCAACCCAGTTGTCCAGAATTCTATAAAAATTTGGGCTCAGTTCAGGAAGGATCTTGACCTTCGTAGTGGTGCAATTTGCGCTCCCATCGTTCGCAACCATCAATTTCTTCCTTCTTCTTCGGATCCGGCATTTCGTAAATGGTCAGAGAATGGCATTACAACTATCAGAGACTTGTACGTAGACGGCATCTTTCCATCTTTTGCAGCTCTAATGGCGAAATACGACTTACCCGGTAATCACTTATTTCGTTTTTTTCAGGTGAGGCACTTTGTATCTCGCCTCTTTCCCCATTTCCCTAATCGCCCACCTGAATCCAAAA
>JAUZST010011970.1:0-11661 GCA_034779995.1 Parotocinclus haroldoi
CAGCAGAACGTTCTCCACAGCGTCTCCAGATTCTGTCACGTCTGTCACGTGCTCTCTTCTGTGAAGAGCACAGGGCGCCAGTGGCAAATCTGCCAATCTTGGTTTTCTTTGGCAAATGCCAATTGCCCTGCACTGTGTTGGGCTGTAAGCACAAGTCCCACTTCTGGACGTCGAGCCCTCATACCATCCTCATGGAGTCGGTTTCTGACAGTTTGAGCAGAAACATTGATATTAGTAGTTTGCTGCAGGTCATTTTGCAGGGCTCTGGCACTGCTCATCCTGTTCCTCCTTGCACAAAGGAGCAGGTAGTGTTGCTAATTCTGGGTTGTTGCCCTCCCACGGCCACCACCTGCAGTACCACTCCTTTATAGGGGATGTCTTGCTAATTGCCTCTCATTTCTACCTGTTGTCTGTTCCATTTGCACAACGGCAGGTGAAATTGTTTACAATCAGTGTTGCTTCTTAAATGGACAAGTTGATTTCACAAAGGTATGATTGACTTGGAGTTATATTGTGTTATTTAAGTGTTCCCTTTATTTTTTTAGAGCAGTATATATATATTAAGAGGATGACTAGATGTACTGTCTTTTTGCCAATAATTATTATAGTGGAAATTATTAATTGCCTTTGTACGAGGCATTTTGTCATAGATTGTGTATTTTCAACTAATCTTGGCCTGGTATTGCATTGAGGTGATGTTTTGATCTGGTGTATGGAAGGAACAAATCTCCGGTTTGTCTGAGCAGGAAATTAATCTAATTTAAAGGTCTTTTAGATATGATATGCAAAGGTGCTAGTAGCCGTGCAGCACAAGGTGTGCTAAGCCCACAATAATTATTTTATTGCACTCCTGAGGCATGTGATAGATAATGAAGAAAGAAAGAAGCACAGATTAAGCACAGACGATGAAAAGGGACAGTAAGAGAGACATGAAGATAGACATAACAAAGATTAACAAAAAGAATAAAGCATGTAAATGACTCACTCTAAAGAGAATAGAAATAAACATCACTCTTTTAATCCAGTTTAGTGGTGAGGGGAACCAGAGTCTAACTGGTACCATATACGGGGTGCAAGACGGGATCCAATTCTAGACAGGGTGCCAAGCTATTTCAAAGCACATGTACGGTACTTCACTAGTTCATACAGAGGCACTTTAGAGAAATCAGTTGACCTAACTGCATGTATTGCGATGTGGGTGATAAATGGGTACTCCATTCATAATAACTCCCAGATGAGGGGAAAATATGTCAAATCTAGACAGTTAGATTCTGGACTGGGAATGAACCAGAGATTTTCGGGAGAAGTGAGGCAACAGCGATTGTACTAGTGTGCCAACATTAAACACAATAAAAAATGAATAGTATTTAACACAGTTATGTTTGATTAATGAAAGCAAGAAGCATTATGCATTCATTATCACGCCAGGTAGCAAAAAACGCAGAAGCTAACGCAGGTAGCAAGGATGCGGAGTTTATTGGGTAACCAAAACACAGAGTCGAAAACGTTCCAAAGTCGAAATACCGGGCGAGCACAACAATACCAAGGGATGAGACGAGAAGCAGAATCCGGGTAGACGAAACGAGGGTCAACAACGGTAAGTAGGCGATACATTCAATAGCGCTTAGTGTCCGGAACAAACCAAGAGACTTCGCAAGGTGGGAGCGTGATGAAAGTGAATATAAGGAGTGCGGTAACGAGAAATAGGTGTGACTAATTAGTAAGATGGAGACGCAGATTGAGTGCACGGTTGGGTATGACCCGCCGTGCAGGAAGTGGGCGTGACAGTCATAACACCAATAGACTCTTTAGCTACGAGCTCCAGGTTGTATTGTAATACATGGCAATTTTCAGCCATTCATAATAGCCAATAAATCATAACTCAGGCCACAGTGGTGTGTTTTCAGTCATGTATGTGTGTATTAAGATAGAGGCATCAGCTGGAATCACACACTTCATTAGGACACATTATTGGGATTAAAATAGTCTAAGTCACTGGAATGTCATTCAGTAGCACTCTGGTTATGACACTGTCATCAGCCTGTCAAATATGTTCAGGACAATGGGGACAAATTAAATTAAACCCAGAAACACACATCATTCATTATGCTAGTATTTTATTTGTTTTCTTTTGAGGAAAAGTGTTGCAGAAAGAGATGTGGATGAGGTGCAATCTGACAAAGAAATTTGAGACAGCATTACAATTTAACATACCAAATGACCAACTTTACCCATTGTTTGAGGGAATTATTCGCATGCTTAATGTCATTTGTCTTTCTACATGACCCACTTTTTCTTGAGATTTTCTTAACACACTTCCTGACTCTTTTCTTTAGAATTGCTGGTATCATTTATAGTTCATTGTTATATAAATATTAGGGCAAGGTGTTCTGGCTCAGATGCAACAAAACAGCCTCAGACCATGGCACGACTACCACATTTCACAGATGGGATAAGGTTCTTAGTTTGGGATGAGTAAAAGTGCTTCCACTTCTGCAATATAAAATGGCTCTCAGGGGTTACTTTGTTGTTTAACTTTTGGTGAGAGATTATTGACTCATACTTGATGCACTGTCTACCATTGTCCAAACAGTTGGCACCTGCGCAGACCTGTCTCTCTGCTTTTACCATTTCCAGGTGCAAATCAGAAGGAAATTTGTTACAAGTCCTGCCCTTGTCAGCCAGCCACCATTCTTTTAATTGACAGTGGTTTTGTGAACCAGAAACCTGAACCGCTAAAGACTGAAATCATATTGCCTTTAGCGACTAATCCAGGTTAGGTTTGGTATCCAATGACTGTCAGGTTTAAGAATGCTGTGAGGTGACACACTGCCCCAACTGCTTGTGTGATGGATCAGAAATAAATATCCTTTCTCTCTAAAATTAACATATATCATTACTACATTTATACATATAAAGTTTAATTTGATTCCGACAACTGCTGTTAGTCTTGATCATTGGTGCATTTGTGCTCCACTTTGCTCATCCCACAATCCCACATACAATAAAAGATTCTACATAGTAAAGACTATTTCTGAATTTTATTTCTTAATTTATTTTCTTGGCATGTCTTTTACTTGCCTTTCCTTATTTATCACTATAATGTAATTTTTTATATACAGCCAAATAGTCTCTTAATGTCACATGTTCTTTCAACTGTAGCTGGGGTAGCATGCATAATTAATTGTATAGCAGCTCCTATTCATACAACAGCAGTTCCTCATTAACAACTTCAGTGAATTGTGAGAGTTCCTGGTGCAATTAAAAAGTCCACACCTTAAGATTGCCATTTAGGTTGCTCAAGTTCCTTTTTTTTGTGGTTATGTTTATTTTTCTAGTTATCTCCTCATGTAATCAAATATTTGCATGATAAGTTAAATGGAGCTCTCAAAATATTTTTATCATTAAGAGTAGAGCATTTCTATTACAGTAAATTACCTTATTTGAGACTTCACGGGCTCATTAAACATTTATTACATTTGCCTCTGCCTGACCTGAGAATGTTAATTAGTAAAATTGTATTAGTTTCTCATATTAAGGCTTGCCAGGCTCTATAATGGCATTAGCTCTAGTGGACTGGCCGTGACACGCCACATGTAATTAATGCAAATAGACTCTGAGAATACTGCTCCTACAATATCACCTGTGTGTAAGTTGCATGTCAACATCCTTCAATACCAGCCACGTCCAGGTGCATGTCCAGGCAGCCATACTGTGCAATTAATAATGGCTCTCTTTTGATTGTCTGTATGAGTTATAATAGGACTTTCACAGGCCATATCTAAGTTAAAACTGACAAACTGACTCATTTAAATCAATAAAATGAATTTATGGAATGTTGAATGAAATGTGGATTTTATAATAGTGAAGACACTTCTTAGTTCTTAGGCTGCCATAATAATATAATTCTATCTAAATTTGTATTTTCTGCTGCAATTTCAAGGTGTCTTGTGTAGAATCTGGATTACCTCCGAATACAGTAGGAAGACTTATGCATGTATGCAGAATGTGTGAGGGAACTGAAGTGCACAGAAAAAAACACCCAGAATAATTAGATAATGAAATAATGAAAATTCTGCAGCCCATAACATATTAGCAATTTTCCAAAATAAAAATGTGATTAAACATTTAGTAGTTGGTAGTAATGTTGGTAGGGTCTATACATTATTAATTGTCCAATCATTAAGAATTCTGAATATGGGAACATAAGATTGCAGTCTGCTGATTTCAAAATTTATAAATGCCATCAAATATAAAGAAAATTGGGAGCCTTCAGGGGATAAGCGATTTGTGTAGCAGGAGAAGCTAAGGATTTACTGTGCACATGAAAGATGTCACATTATCCTGTCCTCATTCTTAGTTCACAGGCACGTCTGCCATCATCCCTCAATCCATGCAGAGTGGAGATCCTGTAAACAAAATTGTGCATGACAACACCTGTGCCTCATCGAAGATGCACTTAAAAGAGCACAGACAATGAGAACACTAACCAAGCACAGAACAGAGCACCTATAGACTACAAGACACTAACATAGAGAACACTAGACATGGAATGGGAAAGAAACAAGAACATACCATGACAAAGAGCAGAAGGAGAGCAGGAAACCAGTGTTCACAACTTTCAACACTGTAAAATGTATTATATGAATATAATTTATATGTCTATTTTGCAATATAGACAATGCAAAAATTGGATAACATGGATTAATTAATGGTAAAAGTCTTTTTTGTCAATAATATTCCTTACACGATAAACAGCCAAGCATCAAAATCACATAGTAAAGAAACAGCATGATGGATAACACAAAGTAATTTATTTTTGAATAACAAAAATTCTAGCAGTTATCTCCTGTACAGAAAATGTTCCTGAATAATACATCATATGTCGATATTTGTTTTCTATTTCACCCTTATGAGAGTAATCTTGTATGCTGGATTACACTTATGTTGATTTATAATAAGAAAATAAGACCAGAAATGCTACAGGATTTTAAATCTGAACCATTATACACAATTTTTTACTTATAAATGGCAGTGCTAAAGTGCATATGTAAACACAGTGATTCTGTATCAGATTTGATTGCTGATTTATATTCCAGAACAAAGCTCCATGTACCTGATTTTTTAAAGCTGCTACAAGCTAAATCTATTATCTATAGAATAAGTAGGGTTTGATATCAAAGCACAGGTTCTGAATCGACAACATTTGATCTGGGTTAGTTTGATTCCACAAATGCAGTTTATGCTTAAATAGTTGGCTTCAAATATTTTTGCACAAACGTATGTCTGTATAAAAACAAATTATATATATATATAAGGATGATCAAAATAAAGATGTTCTTTATACTTAAACACATTATTTAAACTTGTTTAAGCTAAATTGATAAGAACCGGAATTCATAAGCAGAATCAGAGTCATAATCAATAAAATGTAAATGGTACCCAAGCCTAAGAATAAGTAATATGGCTATGCTCACGAGAACATATTACATCGGCGGTCAAGAAGACAGTGAGAGCTGCATAAAGACTGCTTCTGTTGGTCCAATGATGCACCCTCCTCTTGAGTCTGTCAACTGGGCAAAATGTATTTGAGTCCATCATAGAGGCATGCCATTTTCTGAGATCACACTTGCCAAAAGACTTTTTTTTTGCCTATGAGACTTTTAGATGGACTACAGCATAAGCTTATAGAACTACAAAGTTCATATATAGTATTGTATGTACAGTGTATATTATATATACAGAGGAACTGATAAATGGACAATGAGTGTAGGAACAAGGATACTTAAAACAGATGTTAAAAAGACAGGTAAGGAGAGAACCAGAGAGGAATTTGATAATCAGTTGTGTACATCATTTTGCCTATTTATCAGTTTGAATAATAGTTTAAATAATAGTTTAATTTCACAATAAGCTTAAGATGTGTACATGACGAACAGGACATCATGAAAGGGAATAGCACTGCTGAGGAAATTACTTGTCATTATGTCTTATTAATATGGCAATGCAATATAATTCATAATAATCATCTACAGGTTTTGCCAAATAGCACAACAGCCTTGGTGCTCATTAACACCACACAGTAAATGTAAGCTATAGGAAAACAGCACACAGGTGCCGATAAGCTTTTGTTTCAAGCACATAGACTAGAGTGCTGTTCACACCATGATAATTAATAAAGAAAACAGCACAGGCTACATTTCAGAGCTAATTTTAAACAAGCACATATCTGCAGGTAAACATTGTCTGTTATCTAGAACTTTTGATTCGTATACATTATAATACAAACCCAAATAAGAAACTGTAACGCTTGGTAGAGGAAGTGGAGACAAAGGCACGAGAACCGAAAACCAAAAACAAAATAAGCAAGAATGACGAAGTTAATGGAACTGAAAATGACAAAACAACGCAAAAGGAAAAAACTAATATAAGTAAACTGAGAACCTACTTTTGGCAGACGAGGGATGAACGTGAAACAAATACAAACCAGAAAAATGGCCGGCCATCAGCTGCCGAATGGCGTGGTACTGTAAAAGCAATCTCAAGGTATGGCTAATGGCTATCTTCTGTAACGCTTGGTAGAGGAAGCGGAGACAAATACGGTGTGCAGTGCAGGCAGGAGGTTTATTCAAACATTCTGGCAGGCAAAACGAGGCAATACAGGGTAAACGGGGTAAGGAAACCAAGAACAAAACGGTACACAAACTTAACAAACTAAAATCCAAAAACAAACATAAAATGGGCAACAGAAACAAGGTCCTAATCACCAAGTAATCAAACTAAGACTTAGCGTCTAAGCAAGGCAAAACGGCAGTATATATAAGTTGAGCCAAACGAATCTCAGGTGAGGGCAATGAGTGCATGGAAGAGTGTGACAAGAGTTCAGCAAGATGGCGCCACCCATGGGTGTGACAGAAACAGTTGGGACAGTATCGAAAATTTAAAATACACAGTGTGTTTTACATTTACTTTTACTTTTATGTCATTGCAGACCTATGAACCTGAGATATTTAGTGTTTTGCCTGGTGAACTTTTTTTAACATTTGTTAATAATTATCGTTAATTGTTAATTTGTTAATAGTTATTAACTTGTTGTGGCTTAAAGGATACCAAGTGACTGAATGTTTCATGATTTATTTCATCCCAATCTTCCTAAAAACATGTTTTAAGATGTGCGTTAGTACATGGTTGTTGTCACATTTTTAGTTTAAAAAATTCACCACACATTCTCTATTGGGAACAGTAGAATTGCTGACAGGCCAGTCCAGTGGCTGTACCCTCTGCAGCCATGCCATTGTAATGTGTGCAGTATGTGGCTTTGCATTGTCTTGTTGAAAAATGCATGGTCGTCCCTGGAAAAGATAATGTCTTTACTGCAGCATGTACTGCTCTAAGATCTCCATGCACATAGCCTAGAGCAAGACATAGAATACTGATGCCCATGTGGGTATATCTGCTATTGTTAAATGCCGATGCTTGATGCAGTGCAGTCTGATAGATCAAAGAATACACCATTCATCTTAAGCATGCACCAAGCTTACATGCTTTGAATTATTGAATGATATTATCTACTGTAAAGGGCGAACTATGCAAATCCCTTCCAATCTTTCTTTGATGTACACTGTTTTTAAATATTTCAATAATTTTCTCATGCATTTGTTGACAAACTTTATCCTCTGCTGATCAAACACTCAGCCTTTACAGGATTTGGAATGGATTGCAGACTTAACAAGGCAGGCATCAACAAATAACTTCATTTGTTGTTAAAACAAAAATATAATTTTATTAAAAATGAAGTTGCCCAGACAATATTAAGTAAATTTACGGAGTCATACTGTCTGCAATGAAATAAAAGTCAAAGCAAATGTGAAAATATTTTTGTACTTGCATTTTCCATACTCTCCCAACTCTTTTTGATTTGGGGTTATTACCTATTTCACATATATGGTGAAAGGTTGACCTAATGCCTCTTAATGCAGACGATTAATTCTGTGATTAAATTAATTTTAAGTTCTGTGAAACCTAGTAAAAGCTAGCTGCTAAATTGTTAGATATGCTTAGATATAACTGTCCTTCACATCAGACTGCGACAAGAACTAATGACAGTACATATGACATAACATTTACATTTTGTGTAATAAAATGTGTAATATGGTAATTCAGGGTCTAACATAAATGACACATGAGCACAGTTACAGAATTTAATTCCTGATGTATTTATTTGTACTTCAGCATTAATTGCATTCATATATATTCTTAAAGTGCTATAGAAATTACTGAACTGAACTCAAATTGAGCTTATATTATGTTGACTGATGTGTTGGCAGCTCTGCTGTCAGTTTTGAATTAAAACTTGACTGATATTTGCATTATTGTACCCAATTGACATTGCTGTGGTGACGGTTGTGAATATGGTTGTGGTGCTGACCTTGGTGCTGAATTGTCAGCCACACAGACACAGGGAGGACATGCAGACTCGATGTAGGGTGAAGTCAGGCTGCTCTACCCTGGGATTGAATGCAGAGGACCTTCTTGCTATAGGGCTGCGGTGCTACACACCTATCTAGAGATTGCTAGAGGTTATCAATATGCTTACTGTTTTGGATTTCAAATCCCAAGGACATAGATTAGTGAAAGGGCATCCACACTGTACTTTACTAATTGTAAAATAATTGTTGTATAAAATGCTACAAAGTTAGATATTATCTCTAAGGTTGTCAGTCTACTAAGATCATACAGTTACATAAATGCTAATGATACTGATATCATAAATGGTTAATTGTGCATTTTGACTTGTGGTATTGACATGTGGTAGTTCTAACTTCTTATCCTGATGGACAAACCCACATTCCACCAGTAGAATGATTTGACATTATTTTTCCTCCGTGGTCTTTTATACTGTATATGCAATTGTATGTAGTCACAGCTCAATATTAAAAAGCAAATCTTCAGTCAGTTGCTGGTAAGCAGACTGATGAAAAGTAAGACTAGCAAAAACTTTGTAAAATAATTGTATACCTTAATTCATGAAGACTGTGACATTATAAAGCACGTACCTCTATAAAACTGCTATAAAACTTTATTGTCTGGGTAAACAGAGCTGTGGACCCTGATTTATCAAAAACATCCTGGATCTGACTTACTGATTTTGTTTTTATGCTAATACAGAGTACCGATATTTATTTAGTTCATATTTCATTAATCTTAATGCTTCAGTATCTCCTTCAATCCATCATGTGCTCTCTCTCTTCATTCACAAGTTAAAACAGAGCCAATGGCATATCATAAATAAGCATATTCACTATTCACTGAGCTCAATTACAGCACTTGTAGGTGTAGAAAAAATAATGCATTGAAAAACTGATAGATGGCGACTTTCGCTGACAGTAAATGTAATCCACTATAATGCTAAAAATAAAAAGAACCTATTTAAATGTATGCCACACTGATTGGCATTGAATCAAGCTGAATTATCTTATTTATATTCATTACATATATGTCTTTACATAATTAACTCATTCATTCATGTCATTCATTAAATCTTATTTCAATTAGGTATAAATTATGTGACACGGACACTAAATGCATTGCTCCACAAGAAAATCATTAGAGAATACACATGAAATATAGTCAAAAATGTTATCATTGTTAGGAATAAGGCAATGACAACAGCAACAGCTTCTTGACAGAAAATTCATTCTTAGAGTTGTTTATTCTAAAACAATCAGAGACAAATTCTTGCAATGAGAAGCGTGACAACAAACATTCCATGAAGAGAACAACTAGCTCATCACAAGTTTTTCAAACAGGTTCTAAGAAAAAAATAGGTTAAAAAAGTGGTAAAAGTTTGTGAGTCTGTGTAATGTTTCATTTCTGAACATTTTTTTGTTAGTGTGCCAATGCAGAATGTCAGGATGAATAAGTGTTTAAAGTGTTGACCTGGCCTCAAACTTCCCCAGATCTCAAACTGATTGAGCAACAGTTGTGCTGGACAAATTTCAGGGTTTTTTTAAACACCTATTTTTACCTACAAAATAGTCATTTTTCTGAAAAATGGGTGAGAGTAAAGAAATGTATCAAGAAATGCCATGAGATTCATGAACACTAACTATGTGATTCATTTGTTTACTGATTACTTGTATTGAATACACTTGCAATTTCTTTTCTGTATTCCAATTCCTGAACCTGTTTAATTAGGTCAGTTCATATCAGAGAATGCCTTGTCCATACTAATGTATTTTCTGTCTCTTTGCTGACAGATTCTTGTACACATAATGGAAAAGGACTTATGGGCATGTGCAATGGCTGTGCAATCTATGAGATTGTGGTATTGTAATCTTGCTTTGATATCGTGATATGGAGTCAAATTAGGGCGAAAGAGAGTGGCGTGGAATGAACTAGACAAACTTATTAAAATTGAATCTTTCTGTCAGTAAGATTAAATCAAATTGAGAGTACTGTTCCACTCAGTGAATTTGACTGGTGTATAAGGAAAACCTGAATTTGACATGTTTTAAATTGTAGTCATATTTTGCTGTTGACATGTGCAGATAGTGAAGGTAGACGGTTGTTTTTGCACAGGCAGACAGTAGGACCTGAGAATTAAGAAATTATGAACCTGCAGAATAAATCACCACCCAGAATCTGACTGAATACCAACTCTAGCTACAAGAAGCACTGCTGGAAAGAAGCCATGCATTCTGAAATGCCACTTTTCAGATGCCTGAACATGACACTTGTCAGATTTTGTACCTTGGATTATGGTGCGTGGTTCTTTTTATTCGTCAGTTTGTTTTGTAAGTTTGTGTGTGTGACACTAGTGGGCAATTTAAAGTGTAACCATTGTACGTGAAATGTGTAAGGATATCCGAGTACCTAGAGTAAACCCACACAGATGCAGAGAGGCCATAGAAACTCCACACAGGTTGAGTCTAAGGAGATTCTCTTGAGCTATGCTGCAATAGCTTGTGCCATCAACTTTTATTATTATAAATCACTTTATAAAATCAATTTGTGCGTTATATTTTTCAATCAACCCACTGACATATTTGGTATTGGCAATGCAAGGGTTTAACAACAAAACATAAGTTTTACAAATAAACATACGATAAAATTGATCTTAAATAATGCCATATGCTTTTTGAACATTTGCATACACTTCTTGAAAAGTATATTGATCAGTACAAAGCTTTGCTATGTTTAATCTACGGACAATGCAAAATTTTTATCCTGAGCTCTCTAGTTTTACATATTAAATATCCACATATTAATCCTGGTATTCAAGATCAAAATGTAATTAAAATCAAGTAGCCGATACATACCACTGCAAGACATTAAGTAGATATAAAACAGAGAAATACTGAGATACTGGAAACACTGAACGTAGCAGGCCAAACATTAATTGATACAAGTACCTCACATATGGTACTTCTGGGGCTTGAGGACTGGCCAATGTAGATGATTTTCCTGGACTCTTTGTTGCTCTAATGAACCACAGTCATGGGACAGAAAACAGATGCTCACTTACAGTGTCAACTCATACAGTGTCCAAACCTACAGCCATCTGCTGCATACACAGCCATTAATATTCATTCAACAGGAAGAGAGATGTTTCTTAAAAAGCTCCACTGCTCTTTGCTCATAAATTGCCAAGCTATTTTT
>JAUZST010011971.1:0-11661 GCA_034779995.1 Parotocinclus haroldoi
TATATGCTATATTAATCCTATATGTTTTTATTTTGCATGTTCTCTCCGTTAATTGTATATTTCTTTCATGTTTATTTAAAGTCATACTATAAACATATATACTATACATATATATTATAACTATATATACTATAAACATACTATAAGTTTTTTTTTTTTTTCCCTCGCCACTGTCCGCTCAGTTCCGGACTGGGCTTAGATAAGTAAAATAAAATAAAAATAAAATAAAGTGTGCTCTGGGTTCTAATGTGAACAGAGGTCACAGGTAAGCCGTTTTGACATTTGGCGTCAAAGTGCTCGGTCCTTCTGAGCGTTTTTAACCCGTTACCTGGCAAATTAACTTTGTTTCTGTCCGCCTACATCCCATCCCATCAGTAGGCGAGTTAAAGCACCCAATCCCCAAATGGGGATCATGGTTTTTAATGGGTTAATGTCAGACATGCTTTTGTACCTGTCACACGAGTGAAATTATAGGCTTCTTGGCCTGGAAATAGTTTGGTTTGTCGATCTGGAAAAGCAGAGCGCCCACGCTTTGCATTGCTGTGATAATCTCCGAATTGGCTTCACTGCACAGACTCGTCTGATTCCTAAAGCCCAAGACGCATGAAAGCCGGAACTTAAATATCCATCGCTGAACTTTCCTCCTGGTTTGAATCGAACCTTTTCTTTTTTCCTTGCTCTTATGATTTCTAATCTGAATCGAGGCCTGAAAGCGCGGCATCGTCTTTATCTTTGTGCTTTTTTTCCTCAAACCCCTACGTTGCGATAAAAGCAGAGAAACGGATTTTCACTTTGCAGTGCTCTCTTTGTTTTATTTCCCAGACCTGTATAGTGTGGATCAGCCCTCTGTGTCTGTGTGTCTGTGTGTCCTCTGAGACCCCGTCCTCAGCCCGGTCTCTCGCACAATGCTGTCCGTCTTTGTGTCGATCAGGGTAAATTGAGCGGAAAATGAATGAAGCGCTTAATGCTCACAGCAGCTGCTGAAAGTGAACCCTATTCACACGCAGTAACAAACGGCAGGCGAGACAAAAGCTTTCCCTCTCGTTCGCAGCCTTTGTTTGACGGCTCAGGGAACCAAAGCTACCAGCAAATTAGAACGCCCGAGCGCCCAACAATCGCTGGATTTGAGCTCCTGCTCTGGAACCGAGAAAGGTGCTCATGCATTTCGGGCTCTCGGACCTGGGTGCTGCTTAGCGGCGGGGAGTTCATCTCGCGGACCTCTTCGTTCGGTGCAGCGAGTTTTATTTTGAGTCGAACGTCTTGGCTTCACTGCAAAGCAGCGTGAACAATCCTGACGAAAACAGAGCCCCTCCGTGGTCAGGGGTCCTGCTACGAAAACCGGGTCCAGAATATATGAAGTTGGGACAGTGACTGAAGGAACAAATGTTGTTAGGGGTGTGTGTGTGTGTGTGTGTGAGGGGGGTGGGGGTGTGGGGGAGTATCCCCTAATTTTGTGACCAGCGTAGTAGTTCACATTCACAGCATGCTTTGTTACAGAAGGGTTTTGTGTTCTTTCATTTTGGAACCTACCTGGAAGCAAAACACAGGCAGGTTGCCTGGACCGTGTGTGTGTGTGTGTGGGGGGGTGATCCCCTAACCCTCCCTCAGACACAGCCAAGTGTGTCTGCACCATCTGGGGCTCAAACCAGGGCGACTGCAGGTAGACCCAGTCCTGTAATGGGCATGTTGGAGACATCATGCATAATAAGAAAAGTCCTGAGTAGTTTATCTCTCTGTGTGTGTGTGTGCGTGTGTGTGTGTGTGTGTGTGTGTGTGTGTGTGGGAGAGCAGGGAGAGTCCGTGCAGCTCTCCTGTTTGTGTTACACTTTCGTATCGTTGTAGCAAGCCGCAGAAAGGGTGAAAGAATGCGGCTAAAGCAAACACACACACACACACACACACACACACACACACGAGTGACATCACCCGATGATGAACTTGTTTAGCACTCTGAAGCTCTTAAATCAGACAGAACAACGACTACATTAAGATTAGGTTCCATTAACACCGTTCCACCGTATCTCTTCTGTTACGCGCCGCTTTAATCCAAAGGCGTCCGGCCTCTTTAAGTCCCTTCCGTCACTAGATTTGCCTCATGGCTGGAGTCGCAGCACTGAAGGCTGAGCACGGAGTCGTCCTGCACAGCTGCAGAGGTACTCAGGAAATGCAGCAGGCAGGTTTAAAATGCCTATACCGGTGTGTGCTGCAGGCTGTTCGCGCTGTTAATATCTAGCATGTAGTGGTTCCGATTAATAATGTCTATGTTTAATAATGCCGATTAAAAAAACGTATTTACTGCATTTCTGTGGCTCTGCAGCGCCTCAGTGCACAGGGCCACGTTTTTAATTACCTCCCAATATTTGCTCAGTATTAACTTATAATATTTGACTTGTTTGACTAGACGAATTAGATGGAACCTAAGCCGCCCGAGCACATCGGCCGTCTTTTCGAGTCCTGGTCCTTCCCAGGTTTCGCCCTTGTAACGTTTTGGAAGCCTTTCTTCGCCCCTGGAATGCTTCATTTGGGATTGGCCTTGGATATTAGAGGATCACGAAAACCTGTAACGCTGCTAAAAAAACGCCCTAGAAACAAAGCTTTGACTTGATTTGACTTGACTGTGGCACAAGGGACACCCGGGACACAGGGTTTTTTCCCCGAATTTAGTACCGACGCAAGCTGATCAGCCTGAACATCAGAGCTGAACGTGGACGTGGACGTGGACGTGACTGTGAGACACGGCACGAGACGTTTCCTGTGACTTTTGACCTCTTGACTCACCCTGTATATGCATATATGCATTTATTTATTTATTATTTTGCTATTTTTTTTTTTTTTATTTCAACAGTGAGGGATAGAATATCTAAAAGAATATCCAGATGACATTGTGTAAAATATATGCATTTATTTGCATTTTGCAGAGAGGAAAAAAAAAAGGGGGATCCCCTACCCTAAGAGTTCTGGCTCCCACAGACCAATCGGCCGCTCCTAATCAACTCGTTACCTGCGTTATAGACGGCTGTCTTAATTTGTAAAAGCCACCTGTCCACAGACTCAAATGAGTCAGTCGGACTCCAGCCTCTCCAACGGCTCTCTGTCGCTTTGATTTCTCACACAGAACGTCCAAGTCGCCCAAGCAGGTCGGGTCTGTTTCTGAGTCTTGATCCCAACAGGGTTTCTTTCCTCATAACGCTTAGGGAGTTTTTTTAGTTTTTTTTTTCTCCTCGCCGCTGTCGCTCTAGGCTTGCTCCGCTCCGGACTGGGCTTAGGTATTTAGACAAGCGCTATGGAAATCAAATAAATAAGGTGTGTTCAGGGTTCGAATGGGAACAGAGGTAACGGGTAAGCCGTTTGACATTTGGGAAGGGCTCGGTCCTTCTGAGCGTTTTAATGCCAGACATGCTTTTGTCCTGTCGCCCGAGTGAAATGGCTTAGTGGCCTAGAAATAGTTTGATTTAGTCGATAGTCGATCTGGCTTTGCATTGCCGTGATAATCTCCGAATTGGCTTCTCCGCACAGGCTCATCTGATTCTACTTAGTGATCTCCGACATGGGCAAGCCCGAAGAGCTGTCTAAGGATGTCAGGGACAAGATCATAGATCATAGACCTGTTTGTTTGATCGAGTCAGAGTTGATCTAAATGCACGTGGTTCCTCCTTGTAAAATATTAGAAGCATCTTCATCAGCGAGCCGACCGTTCGTTCCTTTTTTTTTTGCTTCCCTCCTTTGGATATGAAGGTTTCGCTTTATCACCCAAACATCTCTTGAATATAATGTTGGCCTCTAACAGCACGCCGTTTTACTTAGGACGTAGCCCGGAGCCGCGTCTGTTGCCCATGCGTAGGTTCGAACCTGCTTATCATTAAGCACAACATGGATTTCTGATATATGTGACGTGACCTTTGCCCCCTCCCCCTAACGATTTGCACGGAGGGCGAGCGTCTGCTGGAGCCTTCATTCCCCCTCAGTGTTTTATGCGAGCGTCTCCTCGACTGCTGATGCAGATTCCCTCATAGCCTCGCTGCTGCTCAGCCTGCCGAGCAAACGTGTGTGTGTGTGAGTGTGTGTGAGGCTGCGGCGGATGCAGCTGTAATGGTACGTTAAGGTTTCTTTTGGCCAGGTCGTTCGGTGCAAATCTGGTCCGTGCGTGTGTGTGTGTGTGTGTGTGTGTGTGTGAGAGAGAGAGAGAGAGAGGGAGAGAGAGAGAGAGAGAGGGAGAAGGGCACAGGTGCCCTTGCAGTGTACAGTGACGTGAGTAGACTGTGAATGGGGCAGGTGGCGGGGAGGGGAGGGGCTCGAGTGAGGGAGTCATGGATTCTAGAAAGTCCAGTCCAAACGTGATTGGTGTGCCTGAGCAGAGGCACACTGCGCAACACGCTTGCACATGCGGCGTGCCGACAATTCGTCAGCGGCCAGATGAAAAATGGCACTATGTAAATAGGGAGTGACCGTGTCGCTCTACGGGGGGGCGCATCCCTCTTCGCCCTCCACCCCAAGCCCCCCGCCGGCAAAACCGATTTGGGTGGGTTGGATCCGTGGTCGCCGGTCGGCCGATCGCGTCCGCTTTCTCTGCGGCAGATTCCCTTGCCACAGTTCCTTTTCCCCGACCCCTGTCTGGCTCCCGCTCCAACGCGGTGGACCCGTCGTGCTTTCTACCTTATCGATGCCCCCCCCACCCCACCCCACCCCGTTCCAACCCCCTAACACGCCCCCCACCCCACCCGTCCAAGCCTTTGTCTCTTCCTCAACCCACGTTTTCCAACATGGCCGTCCGTGGCGTCGGCCGCCCGCTCGGTTTTCGCCTCGCACAAGGTCACTCCCATCCCCGCAACCTTCCCTCCGTCCCACCTTTCGGCGCGTCGGCCCGACGTGCGTGGGGCGCTGTGCCTTTTGCGGTGCTGCGTCAAATCGGGGGGTGAAGAAGAAGAAAGCCGATGTGTTTGTGTGTAGCACGGGCGCGCGTGCGTATGCGTGCGCCTGTGAGACGTCGGGGAGGGGTGCAGGGTGATTGGACACGCTAGGTGCCTCTCTGTACAATGCTGCAGAGCGCCGGAGTTCTCCATGAATATGGATGAGAGAGAGCGGCGAGGGTGATGCAGTGGGAAGATTCCCTCCTTCAGTCCACCGCCGCTCGAACAATACACAGCCTCTCTGGCTCCGACACGCACACACACACACACACACACGGACGCACGCACGCACGCGCGCACACGCACGCGCGCGCACACACTCGGACACACGCAAACGTAGAGACGCTGCATAAAGATCTCATACGATCGCAAAGAGAGAGAGGGAGCGCCTTCCGGAGAGGTATGGAGGGGACCGCTCTCTGACGCTCTCGCCCGGCGTCTCGGAGACAAACCCGGCCGCGATCTCATGCTCATCGTCGGCGCTGCTGCAGAGCCGCACCACAGCTCGCCACAATGGGTGAGACACACACACACACACACACACACACATTGTTGACTTGTTGAATGCGCTCGCACCCAGATGGGTCTTTATTTCTCGTCTCTTTGTCTCTCTGTGCGCTTCGTCTTTTCTTTGCCCGTCCACCCTCAGCTTGTTTGTCCTTGTGCCGGGCGTCCCGCGCAGGGGCCCCCTTTCTGACATGTCAGGGGACCGCGCGTCTGCGTGAGTGTTTGTGTTTGACTGCTTCGACTCACAATGCATTCCCACCCCTTTCAAACTCCCGGGACAGTTTGCGTGACCGGACGTGGGTTAATTGTTAATTGTTAATTGAAGACGATTTAATCGCGACTCTCCCCGACGGCGCTCCTGACGAGCCGCAGCAACAGATTGCCGTATTTACGCTGGAGCAGGATGCAGAAAAACCTGTTACTCATGCGGCGCGTCTCCTCACACCTCCCCTCTCATTACCGACGCGAGCAAGGGGGTGGGGGGGGGGGGAGTGGGATGTGCGGGGGAAGCGCCAACGAAGATGGCTTCCCCTGCTCGCCTCTTCTGGAGCGCAGGGCGCTTCAGGTTGGCTTCGGATCCCGCCTAGTCCGGCGCGTGCCTTTGCCAAGACCCGGTGTCGAGGCGTCGCGTTGTTCTAGGGGCAAGCGCGCCGGGGTCACCTACCGAAGGGCAGAGGGGAACAACGCTCCCCGTTGCCTCGCGCACGCCAAGGTCAAACGGCTCGACGCGGCCGAACGGCGTTTAAACGGGCGAAGTGCCGTCGAGACTTGCGGACAAAGCAACTGTGCTGTGGGTTGAAACTCCTACAAGCACCTCGTGGTTGGTCATTTCGTGTCGTGAGAAAAACGTCACACTTTAGCCAGGGGCCAAGTCTTGGCCTGGCCGGGGGACGTGCTGGATTTCCCGGTCAAGCGACGCCATCGTCATTGCGCAGTCGCCTGTCACACAGGGGTCGCGGCTGAGTGATTAGAAGAACGACTCTCATCACCTCTTCTATTAGCCAAGCCGTATAAACGCTTGGTCTTTAATTGGAGTCGCGTGAAGCCTCACGTTGAACCACATCGTCTTTATAGCCATGTCCGCTTCGGTGATGGAGCGATTACAGCGTTTTGCGCCTGTCTGCATTCTGATTCCATCTCGTGATTGACTGTCCTTGTCGATACAGCCCGCGTCCTTCACTTTAACAGTCCTCGCACTGAGAAGATTGAGATCTGCCCTCTGTGTGTGTGTGTGTGTGTGCGCGTGTGTGTGTGTGTGTGTGTGTTGGTGAAGTTCGCATCCCTCGATGTCAGTTAGGCGGCAGTATCAGGCAGCAAGGGCTCTTAGGGACGGAGCGATGACGTAATGCATATCCCACCATGCACCTGTGCCGCTGCAGAGGACAGGTACACCGTTCCGCATACCTGCTCTCTCTCTTGCCCCTCTCGGTGGTGGGGGTGGGATGGGGTGTCGGGGGGGGGGGGCGGTTAACGGGCAGAAGACGAGCCGTCGCCTCACAGCTGCATCAGTTAGGAAAGGGTCTCAGAATGCCTGTCGAGCCCTAACAGTGCGATCGGAGGACGTCTGATTCCTTCCGCTTCCAGCGGAATCGCCGTCGGATTTTTCTTCCAACCATTAACATTCTGCTCGAGCGTCGTTATCGGATGCTGCCTGCACAGCTGCGCTCGACAAACAGGGCTCTCATTTTGCTCGTCCCCCTCTCGTCTTTGCCTTTGGCTTTCGGTCCAGGAACCCTCGGCGGCTGAGCAGGATTGATCCCGGTCTCTGGCTGCTTTGCCAGTTTGAAGTCAATTACACACCCGGGCTGGTCACCTCCATCCTTGGGTGGTGTCAATTAACTTTGCCTGGATCGTTCCGGTGTTGATTAGATTTGCCAGGATCGGGCTGCTATCGATTGTCGGGGTGGACCAGGGATCTAGAAACAAGGGTTTTACTCAGAGCGTCCCGGCGTTTGCCTTGCAGAGTCCCTGCAAGTCAGAACTTCCTTTCATCGCTTTGCTTCTTTAAAGAATAGAGATGAAGAGGTGGCCCTGGACAGATCATGGACTTGTCGTTTCATCACTCGGTCCGCAAGCTGGACGCAAATAGGCTGGAGGCCACAGATTTGCTTCTCCCAAGTGCCCGCTTGATGGATGGAACGTGCTCCGTTAGAGTGCGGAACTCCCTAATATTAATAGTAATCCCTGCTTGTTCACGGCTGTGCATTCCGCCCGTTGAGATAATCCGAAAAAAAAAAAAAAAAGTCTTACTTTTATTACATTTCATAAGTTACAAGCTGCACATACGCTACCACCCTCTCTCCACCGGTGGCCTGAGCATGCCTGTGAACACACACGACATCGTACGGGACTTAAATGATCACTTTAATTCTATTTTTAGCGCTGTTATTAATGATTGGATTTGAAAATACGTCCTCTTTGTTCCTACCGATTTGGCTCCTGATTGTCTAAACTCTTACTGTGAAAAATGTAATGACTGTATTTACGTGACTTAGTTTCATTCCACCCAAGCAGGTCATGCGTCCGCTAAGGTTTCCGCCTTACGTCCTTATTTAGGGTTTTTCCTTGCCACTGTCCCCCTAGGCTTGCACCCTTTGGGATTGGCCATCAATTAAAGGTGTAAAGCTGATTCGAGACAGCGATCCAATCTGACTTGACTTGATACTCGATGCACATTCGCTGTTTACATTTGTTTATACTCTCTGTTATCATAGTCAGTTTATAAGCACCACTGTCCAATGTGCTATAGCTTTATAATATAGCATAATCATAATAGTTTATGTAGTTCTGAGTTTACCGTGGTCTATACAGTATTATATTTTCCTCAATTCTGTCCTCTTTTTGAATTAAACTATCATTTTTTTATTGAAACTATCACTATAGACTTACAGAAAACATCTCGCCTGTCCAATAGGTTTCTTTTTTACAACATGTTGGGAGTTTTGCCTTGCTGCTACTGTCACCACCATAGGCTTGTTCATTTAGGGCTATATATATATGTATATATATATATATATATATAAAAAGAAGCATAAACCAGATCGTCAGAAAAGCGACAAAGAGTGAAAAAGGAAGTCGTTCGATTATGCAAATGAGATACAAACTCAATTAGGCTGATTGAGTAGTAAGCGATATATTCATGGGTTGAACAGAAGCATGTTAAACTGCACCAGGGTGCCCCCACATTGTGTTCAGGAGGGTGCATGGTCACCCATGAGGGCCAAAACACAGTGGACAGGGTCAGACCAGTCCAGGCAGTTCTTATAGGATCCTCTGCCACTCTTGCTTCCTGGGCAACTTCCAGCTCAAGAGGTATTGATGGAGGCATTGGCCGGTGTGACAGACGTCTTTCCAGAACATCCAAAGCATGCTCAGTGGGATCATTCAGCTCTGGAGAACGTGGCCAGTCCAAGCGTTCGGTTTCCGCCCCCCCCGGGATGTGCCCGGAGGGGTCCTGCATTACGGGACAGGCCAATCGTATGTTGTGCGTTCCCAGCAGCGTAGAAGCGCGTTATCTCGGTGGCTAGATGGCTCTCGTGAAACGGCCTCACCTCTGGCACCTCGTCACTGCAAAAACATATGGAGGTAACGAGTTGCACAGGGACGGTTTTCCTCTCAGTTTTCAACACCATCACTGCTTACACGAAGCCCCTTTTTTTTCCCTGAGGGCCAATATAATATCATAACTGTGTCTCATGACTCATTACATAATCAATTTTGTTTTATAACTTAAATTGGAAGCAGAAAAAAACAATTCATATTTTAGTAATGATTTGTTATTTATTTTAAACTAATTGTCCTATGATTTAATATACACTTAGTGTTTGTTTAATTAACATCTAGGCCGCCCATGGAGGTCGGGTCCCCCTGTTGAGTCTTGGTTCCTCCCGAGGTTTCTTCCTACCATTTTTAGGGAGTTTTTCCTTGCCACTGTCGCCCTAGGTTTGCTCAAATTGGGAGTGGCCTTTTAGAGCATGCATTACTGTAAAGCTGCTTTGAGGCAGTGCTACATTGTAAAAAGCGCTATAGAAATCGAATTGAATCATCCGCACACTTCGGCGTACGCCCGCTCAGACTGCTCCGCTCAGAACCCCACCAGTGCCGGGTTTTTCTCTCGTGCCACTGAGCCCGAGCGACTGACCCCCTTGTTTCCTGCTTGCCAGCTTCGTCCGTACGGTGAATGCAAAGCATCTAGAGAGGGCTCGGAAGGAATCCGCGCTGCTCTTTCCTCGCGACGGTAACAATGGACTGGCCGGGCTGCTTCAGTTGTCAGTAAAGATAATTACACGAGCGATTACAGGCACTTAGGCTAGCCTGCATACTCGGTACATGTCCCTCACTCACATGTGCGCTCACCTAAATGTGACATTTATATTTAGTCCTTCGGGCACAAGCGCTTTCGTCCAGAGAGACTTACAGCTCATACCATGTGACCGTGTGCAGCCCAAGCAGCTGCGGGTCGACGGCCTTAACGGGATGTCCAAGGAATGCTGAAACTGCGCCACAAAGCGCGTGGTCAATCAGACGCGGTGCTCAGTGATGTCACAGAAGGTCGATGGTTCGACCCTCGGACTGGGCTTGTAGGTTGGGCGGTGTGGTTACGGATCCCTGTGACACGGGACAGAAAGCGTGAGCCCTGGCTTTCACGCGGACGTCGCGTCGGTCGGTACACGCCGTCTACCTAAACATGGCTGCAGACCGAGCGCCCCCCTAAATGGTTCAGGTACGGCCTGAGGACAAACGTGACCAACGAATCCCGATCCGCCTCAGAGCGCCCAGGGCTTAATGTACCTGGTATCAGATAGTGCCGCTTATAAAGGTCTCGTGCCTTGACGGGTCAGGCAGGTGGTTCTAGCGTTCCGGCTGACCGCTGCACCGAGGTATTTGATCGTGTCGAAATGGTTGAACCGCGTGCGAAAGGAAGAAGCAGATGGTTCGAGAACATGCCGCCGCCGTTTAACGAGTCGCGTCAATCTAGCAGACGTTGTCAGGAGCTGAAGACGTTTTTGCGGGGCGACGTTCTTGGGCGCTGGCTGAAAGCCTCGAAGCTTGGCAACGAGTCGTTTTAATGGGAACGTCTTATCTACGAGTTCGACCACAGTAACCCTCGGGGACGAGCCGCTCCTCAATAAGGGGAGGAGTCCAAAAGTTGTAAATGAAACGCAATGGGCGAGTTCCCCTTCCTAAACTCAAAAAATAAAAATAAGAAATAGGGCCAATCATCACGTACAGAAAACTTGTGACCCCCGTCCCAGCCGGTAGGGGTTTGGATTTGTTTTATTTATTTATTTTTATTTATTTGTATTTTTGTCTTTTTTTTATACTGCTTATAAAAAGGGGAATTGTCAAACACAATGTTCAGAAATATCTATCTTTAAAACCTGCGCATTTCATTTTTTTTTCTTCGACTTAATCCACCTGTTTAGGTTAGAACATTTTAAAAAATCTGTTTCTTTTTCTCTTTGTCACCACAATTCGGCCATGCCCAGTGCCACTTGTCAATTTTCCCCGCTGCATGCCAGCCCCTCTACGAAAAAAAGAGGGTGCCTCCGTACAACGCCCCGGCCACCAGCTGCTTCTTTACACCCACGAGCACCGGGCATGTCCAAAAAAACCGAGGAACTTGCCACTTTGTGTATGAGGGGGCCGGGGCGGCCGCAGAGATGATCTCTGTCCGAGCCTCCCTCCCACAGGCGAGAGCAGTCGGTCGGAGACGAAGTCAGGTCTTAACGGCGATGTACACTCGAGTTTGCCATCGAACAGCCCTTTGTTTGCAGTTCACGTGAAAATGGGTCGTCCCTGATCGCGTGGTTTAAACCCTTATTTATTGGTATATTATTAATATATTTCAGGCTCAATTGCATTGACGCCGTTTAGCTCTCAGATGCTCATATTCAGCGCGACTTACAGCTGATACCATCTCACAAGCTACCATCCGAGAACCTAAGGGTCGAGGGCCTTGCTCAAGGGCCCTCGCCAAGACTTGAACCTTCGTCCTTGTTGTTTATAGTCCCGCACCTTGGCCAGGCTTCTCTTCGGGGCGAGTTTCACACTATTTCTCCTCTGAGATTGGCTTTCTCCCTGTTTGTCAGGGTTAAAGAGCTTCCTGTAAAAACACTACAGCGTGCTCACCTTCTGCCCTATCCGTTAGTGCTCTACAGCAATTGGCCTGCGTGTGTGTGTGTGTGTGTGTGTGTGTGTGTGTGTGTGTGTGTGTGTGTGTGTGTGTGAGAGAGAGAGAGAGAGA
>JAUZST010011972.1:0-11660 GCA_034779995.1 Parotocinclus haroldoi
TCAGCATGCGAAGTAATAATACTGTAAAAAACAAGTTCTTACTAAATTCCAGTCAACGTTTGAAGAACTTATCCAGTATGATCTGACACGTTCTCTTGATGGACTGCACTTGAACAAAATCACCACAACAAAATCAAAATAGTGCTGGGCGTGTTCACCTCCTGCTGGTTTTGATTTTGTCAGCACAACCTTTCGGATTTCCTGACCTTTGATAAAGCATAAATTCTTCCAGGGATCCCCCAAATCCTTCCATATCTCGCTGACCTGCTTTGCATCTGCTCTAAGTGGCGACTTGTGACTTCTTTTTCTTATTCGCTCTCACGTTCTTTGGTCCGATTAAATTTAATTTTGGCCCAAATAAGCAAATAACATTACACATATATAATAGGATTTGTTTCTGTAGTTTAGTACAGTACATTGGACACCGGTCTGATTAACTGGTGGTCCAATTAACTGGATTCGACTGTACCTCCAGAATTAACTCCTAAATTTAGGAAATGTATATCTGTCAGCACACTAATAGAGGAATTCTTTGAATGGGTTTGCTTCAGATACTATGGTTTCCTCTTCCCATCTTCTAAAGGTATGCATTAGCCTAGTTTATGCCTTTGAATTGTCCCAGTGTGAGTGTGTGTGTCTAAATGTGCCATGTGAATGCTAGATATCAATAATAATACTATAATATTTTAATAATTACAATAATAATAATAATAATAATAATATCATATCAGTATGATTTTAGCTGTAGGTTTACATGTAGAGTGTGCTCTGGGTTATTACATTATTGATGGATTTGTGTATTTGCATTTTTAATTTTTACTTTGAAAACTTTGAAATACTTTTCTCATCTTCAGGGTGTGCCAGGAAAACGTGGAGCCCCAGGTTATCGTGGTGATGAGGGTCCCCCAGGACAAGAGGTAAAGAATTTAAATTAACGAAAGTTTGTTTCTCTGCTTGAACAAAGCAATAGTCTAACAAACTGACTGTGTTTCCGATCTGTCTTAGGGACCCAGAGGACCCAGGGGGATCAAAGGATCTCCAGGAGACAGAGGACAAATGGGAGAGAGAGTCAGTCCATCTCACATTCTGAATAAAATTTCTCACCCAAGGCTGAAATGATCATTGAATTATTGGTAGCTGTAATGTTGTCGTTAAATTTATAGGGACAACCTGGAGTACAAGGAAATGGAACAGAGGGATGTCATGGTTTCCAGGTATGACATACTTCCAGCAATAATGTAACTGGACTATTTCAGTTGATCTGTTGGACTAGGCTTGTCTTTGTCTCATAG
This sequence comes from Parotocinclus haroldoi, assembly GCA_034779995.1. Lineage (NCBI taxonomy): Eukaryota > Metazoa > Chordata > Actinopteri > Siluriformes > Loricariidae > Parotocinclus > Parotocinclus haroldoi. The sequence goes on from JAUZST010011972.1 coordinate 1,293, forward strand.
GGTTATCCTGGTCCCAGGGGAGATCCTGGAGAGCCTGTAAGTATCCAACTTTCTATATTCTTTTAAAGTTATGCCTGGTGATTTTTAGTGCATTTGGCTAATCATAAAGGTAGCTGACAAAAAGTCTTAGCTTAAACTTTATCCTTCAATCATTGTCTCTCATTCTTCAGGGAAGCAGAGGATCTCCAGGGCCGAAAGGAGATGATGGTGAAGCTGGTGACCCTGGTCTAGATGTGAGTGCCTTTGGATTAGAGTCAGTTCAGATATGAATCGTGTATTTGTACAACATATATATATATATCAGTGGTTAGCATCAGAGAGCCCTGGTTCAATTCCTGGCCTGGACTTTTATGTGGATTGGTGAGTGAGTATGAGTGAGTGGTGAAGTGAGTGAGTGAGTAAAAGCTAAACTCATGCAACTTTTTATGCGTCTCGCGGGGATATAACTTTTCAGTATTTTCCCATGCTTGCTCCATGTAATTCTATTTCTACAGCCTGTCACCTGTTTCATCCTATTGACCTGTCTATAAAACGTTTGTTATTTTTGTCTGCCCACCTATCCTAAACTGCTGCATCTTGTGTTATCTATCTCTACTTGTTTATTAAGACTTAAGAATTGTTTATTAAGAATGTTGCCTGCTGTCTGGTATCTGTCTGCAGCTCTGGCAGCTGTGTGTATCTTGTTGTCATAGATGCAAGAAAGCACTCAAGGGGAGAGGGTTATGTGAGAAACTATTTTTATTGGACAAATTACGTTTAAGTTGGTTTCGTCTGAAGGGAAGTCTCCTGCTGATGTTTAGTGCTACATGAATGGTTTTTGTCTTCTTTTAACCAAACCATGGAAACCAACCCAGTTGTTCTAAGATAAACAACAAAGGCCTAACTTAAATAGGTTTATTATTCTAGTTGGATTAATTGTGCATAGTTTCTGCATTTTCATAAAGTTATTTTCTTCGTAAAGTGTTTTCCTTAATGTCTTATTTTGAAAAGGCAAGAATGTACTTTACTGATGCCAAATGTCTTAGCTCCCATGTAGTGTGTAATGGATCCCATACGCAGTCTTAAAAACGAATCCCTTAAATGACAATATAAGCACAGCCAATCCACATAGGTGGCGAGACACAGGATTCTGTTTGTATTTTTAAGCAAAAAGTTCTAGTGTTATATGATAACTGGATATTAATCCATTTTTGCATAAAATACAAAAATGGTCTTTTCTATTAAGCTGCCCGCTTCTTTAAATCAGCTGTTGTGTTTAAACAAAACAGCCTTATACTTGCCTTCTTAAAATGTGTAAACATTTGAGTAGAACAGCACCAGTGACAAGTTTTCTCTACGATGTCTGTGCTTACCATCCAAGGCAATTTAATAAACAGTGCAGTCCCTCTGGCATGGTAAAAAATGCTGAATGTGTTCTATATAGAGTTCAGAATAACAAGGTCAAGTATATTCTCAATTAGATTTGTTTGATATTATTTGCACTCTGGGTAAAATTTGATCAACTACATGATTTTACTGAAAGCGAATAACAAAACGCAGTTCCAGGATTACGCTGAGTTAAATTGATCGTCACCCAAGTGATAATATAAGGAAATTGATCAAACTAATGATCTGACTAATCTAACTGATAACAGCAAAATACTGTAACGGACTGGGACCTTGTCCAGAGTTAATTCCAACTTTGCACCCTGTGCTGACTGATTGCATTAAGTGGCTATAGATAATGAACGGATGAATAATAACACAAGTTTACAATGCATGCCTCTGTTAAGCATGCTGATTCATCATTTAGGCATGTTCATGAAAATGTACTGGAAGTGTACCGAAGAGTCTTCTAAATTTAATGGATAAACTTAAAAATGTCTGAACCTGCCATCTTGGATTAGTTGAGTATGCACCAAAATGTAATTGCATATGCACAAGTACACATGAAGTCTAATTGGAAATGTAATTGTATATAGAAGTTAAGTGCCTAATATAATTTAATTGATACTTTATTAACCACCTTGTTCAATCTCATAGTAATTTCATTTGAATTGTCCTCAGTCTGTTCACTTTACTATGATTGAGCTGTTAATTCTATTCAGATCTGATTGTATCCACTGACCATAAACATGTGAGTGCATCACCATCTGGCCAGTTTTGACAGAAGAAAATTTGTTTTGGAATGACCAGACTACAGGGGTTCAGAAACGTTTTCACATTAAAGTTATATCCATAACCCACCATAGCAGCATAATGGAATGCATAAATAACGCTGTAATAATGCTAAAACATTAAGAGAGAGATGCATTGTTTTTGAAGCTCTAAGTCAGATGAGGACAGTCTGACTATAGGCTCGTCGTTTTATCTGCACATCTCTGATGCAAGTGCATCATAAGGAATTCTTAAGTTTTTAATAAAACATCAACTGACATTATTGTTTAAATGATCAGCTACGGAGGAGACATACAATAATATCACAAAATCAACCTAGTGGGAAAAAAGTTGTGTGTGTGTGTGTCTCTATTAATTGTTCACATTTCTGTGTCTGATTATGAAGTAATTATTATTAGATATATTGTTATTTTATTATGATTTTATGATTACTATTTTTATTATGAAGATATATTATTATTATTATTATTATTATTATTATTATTAGAAATACAGACACCTAGTGTACAGACATCTTAGTGAACTGAGGGTTGAACTCACAAATACACACGTTTGCTATCTTTTCTCATCTCCAATTTCCTACCCAGCCTAACACATACCTTTGAAGCATGTGGCCAGGGGTTTAAATAGCAGGAAATGTGATGGAAAATTAGAGCTGGCAAAGGTGGTGAGAGTGTGTAAGGGCATGAGAAAGTCAGGGATAGAATCTGGAATGGCAAATATTAAGGAGGGCTGTGTGAAAGTTCTATAAAGCTAATACAAGGTCTCAAAAGTAAAATATGTCAGTGTTTAATGGTAATAAATTTAATAGTAATCAAAATAAGATTGATTAGAAAAATTTTTTGTTGCAATCCAGCCTGTGCGTAGACGTATGGAGAGAATGTTTACTGGTGCAGTTGTGCATCTGCATGACATTAAATAATAAATGTTGATCATATGGAATATGGAGATTGACCATGTGAAAACGTTTCATGATCTCCAGAGACATTACATAAATTATCTACACTGCTCACCAAAATTAGAGGACGTTTCGTTAGGAGATTTCATAAAGTTTCATAAAGATTAAAGTATCCCCTAATTTTTGGGAGCCGTATATAATCAGTGTTCAGATTACATGACAGAGGTTTTCAGTAAAATAAGAATGTAAACACTAATAAAAACTAATTTTGCCAGTAATTACTGCCTCCCCAATAAGTAGACCCACAGACGACTTCATGGCCCACTTGTGGAACCTTGTGTCTGTCATTAATTAGTCCTTAATGCTAAAAGTGATGTGAAATAAACCAAACAAACAAACAAAACCCACTTGTGGTCCGTGGCCCAGTGGTTGAGAAACTCTGTTTGAGTACTTCTCTTAACCATTAAGTATGTCTGATCAGCAGCCTCTGTAAACATTATTGTTACTGAAAAATATGCTTCTTCTTATTACAACTTCAATTCCAATGAAGGTGGGGCATTGTGTAAAACAAATAAAAACAGAATGTGGTGATTTGCAAATCCTTTTCAGCACATATTCAGTTGAATACACTAAAAACAAAGACAAGATATTTAAAGTTCAAACGGATAGACTTTACTGTTTTTTTGCAAATAATTATAATCACTCATTTAGAATTTGATGCCTGCAACATGTTCCAAAAAAGTTGAGGGGGGGACTGTGTTACATCAACTACACTCACCTGTTTCCAGTTAACCTGTTCACCTGTGGAATGTTCCAAACAGGTGTCATTCCTCATCTTTCCCAGTTTTATTGTCCCTGTCCCAACTCTTTTGGAACATGTTGCAGGCATCAAATTCAAAATGAGTGAATAATTGCAACAAAAAAAAACAATAATGTTCATCTGTTTGAACATTAGATATCTTGTCTTTGTAGTGTATTCAATTAAATATGGGTTGAAAAGGATTTGCAAATCATTGTATTCTCTTTTTATTTATGTTTTAGACAACATCCCAACTTCATTGGAATTGGGGTTGTAAATGCTGAGGATCCATAGATTTTACAACCTTAACCTTGAATAATATACTAAAAACAGGACAACTACAGTTATTTGCATGATGTTAATTTAGTCAGTATTTCTCTACTTATTACTATGACTTGTATGAAGATCAGGTGCATTTGAGTAATTATCATAAGTAATGCATCACGAGTAATTAAGTCAGCGATCATTGGAATGATTTACAAGCCTCTTCCTATTACAGTACTGGTGCAACCCATGTTTTTATAATGATGTTATGCTGTACATCCTGTTAACAACATGATGTCACGCAAGCCTGGCTTACACCTGGAGCCCATATGGTGACCGCTGTTTTCCTCAAAGGAGTAGATTTATAGCCCAGAATCTAGTGAAGTCTTTACTTCAGTCTGCCTTTTGATTACCTATTAAACCTTTAGAATGTTTGAATGAAAAGATAGCATTCTGATTCATTTGTTTGAATATTTTGTTTCTAGTTTTGTACGCAAGGTACCTACAATTGAGTAAATACTCTTCAGCTCGTGAATTTGATTTAATTAATTACATTTCATTAAATTAAGTAATATTAAAAAATTGATTAAAGCATGAAATAGGAACTGCATTTAGAATGTCATGAATGTAATGTTTTGTGTAGGAACTTTATTTAATTTTTAGAAGGAACTCTATTTAATTTTTAGGATTGCCATTTGTCAGAGGCTTATGGAAATCAAATAACCCATATGTTTACAGCAGAAATGTGAAAAGCAGAAGTTTTTATCACGGGGTGTGACTGTTGAGATGTGTACAATAACTGCATATGCGTCATGTGCTAAAAGTTTTGGAACCAATCCAGATAGCCTACTGGTGTTTGTAACATCTCATAACTTAATTGGCTTCTAAGGCCGTAATCCAAGTCAAGTGCATATAAATCCAGACTTTCATAAATTATGTAATCCCTCGAGCTTCTATGGCTGTTGTGCTGTGTCAGGTTTAGATTTGTGCAGCCATTAGCATTATTGAGCAGATTATTGGAAGAATATGAAGCAAATCTTAAGGGCTAATGAGGGGCCAGTGCTTTTCACTGAGATTCTACTGTACAGCTGAAAAGAGACCAATTAGTTTTACGCCTAGTCTCTCATCCTTCCTTGTTCTAATGAACGTAATTTATTAGTGCACCTGCACTGCTCACAAAAATGATTGGATATTTCATTTAAAAAATATATATATCAGTATATTTAGTTCCCTGAATGCTTCAGTTCTTGGCAATGTGTAACTAAGCAGCTACTAGTTTGATTCCTAGTCTGATTACTCAATTTTGGATCTTGTGTGGGACTGTGGTGGTCTAATGGATAATGTATTGGACTATTGACCACCTCTGCCACAGTTGGGTCCCTGAGCAAGGCCCTTATCCCACAATTGCTTGGATTGTCAAACTGTATGAATTGTATGTCGCTCTGGATAAGGGCGTCTGCTAAATTACTTAAATGTAAATGCTAATTCAATCAAAGTTGCTCCACTGTTGTACCCAGTTTAATTTACCATATAGATACTCTACATTTTTTGTTAGCCCTTTCTGTCCCCCTCTTTTCTCTAATGGTTAGAGCCACCACAGATTTAAGGGAGTTTTTCCTTTCCACTGTCACCATAGGCTTGCTCAGACTGGGATTGGCCTTTTTTTAGATAATATACTGTTGTAAAGCTGCTTTGAGACAAAGCTCCTTTGTAAAAAGCGCTGTATAAATAAATTTTGATTGATTGATTGATTAACTCATTAGGTTCCAATACTCATTAAGTATTGGATTCAAAGTGAAAAGTAAAAGCAGTAAGTAAGTTTTGGTTGAGGAGGTTCAAAGGTGGTTGAGAAGCGGGACATTTTTTTTTTTTTTTTACAAAATATACACTCAGCAATCACTTTATTAGATACACCTCCTTGTTTCTGCACTCTTGTTTCCGTTCTCTAATGGTCAGGACCCCCACAGGACCACCACAGATCAGGTACTGTTTGAGTGGTGGATCAGTGGATCAGCACTGCACTGACAATGATGTGGTGGTGGTGCTTTGTTAGTGTTTATCTTGCTGGTACAGCAGTGCTGCTGTGTCTGGAGTCTATCCCGAAATTCCCATTACTCAGGAGAAAGTGCTCTCTGCCCTGTAATCACACCACATGTGCTTATTTTAAGTTATTAGCACCCAAACCTGGGTCATTGCGTTATTGGGGTTACACCGTGGCTTAGGGATAAGAGTTAGGGACCTGGGCTTGAATTCAGTCCAGGGCATGTAGCGTGGGTGGTGTTTGGATTTGCTTCACATCCATGGAGCACATTCCTTTCCACCAACCCAACTGTAGGATAGGCTCTATGAGCATTATGGAGCTAAACCCCCAAACGTCTTCAACTACGTTATGCACAGGCAAACGCAATCCACAGGAACCTATCCCGGAATTCAAAGGGCACAGAAGAAAGTGCTTCCAGTCTTTTAAACTAAACGTTGCAAGTCCCAGTCCTCCAGAAGCTGGCTGAGCCACAGGAGCTGCTGCCAACAAGTCTGGTTCAGAAATGTCTGCTCTGCCAAGATCGACTTCAAGCACTGTCATTGTAAAATGGAAACACAGAGGAGCAAATCCAGCTCTTAAAACATCTGGCTCTACTGACAAGTAGAAAACAAGGGCAGGACAATAACGGTTCATCGGGAGCTTCAAAGGCTTCGGTTTCCATGCCAGTGCAGAGACACACAATCCTAAGAACATCATGCAGAACGTCAAGCACGGACGTGGAAAGTTAAAAAGAGAGCAAGGCATAGAGAGGGAGATGTTAGACGGGGGGATTTTATTAGGCTGCACATGCCTCCACCTATAGGAAATTTTATTCCTGGAGAAAGGGTGCTACTTTGTGAGTGAGGACAGCTCAAAGTGCGAGTGTGTGAACATGGGTGACAGGTTGGAAAGTGTGAGCGAGTGTGTGAGTGTGCGCTGAGTGGTTTAGAGTGTGCTGAGAGACAAGGATCAGTGGCAGATTGTTTCCACTGGAAAGAATTCTAGGAATTGGAGAGAAGAGCTATCTGAGACTGAGCACTATGACCCTGAGAATAATTTAAACCACACACACACACACACACACACACACACACACACACACACACACACACACACACACACACACACACACACACACACAGAGAAAGGGAGAGAGAGAGAGTTCATGTCCATGTAGCAATACCTACTGTTTCAATAAACAAACTCAAAATCTCCAATATGCTGCTTTTTTTTGCAAACCTCTAGACGTTTAGCCCTGATATATTGTCATGAGTATTGTTGTTTACCATGTGCACTCCATTTTTTTAACATTTAAATCTATATGCAAAATGTATAGAGTGCAGGCAACCCTGAATCCTCGTCCATTTCCAGGCCCAGTTTGCGTCCTCTCTCACAGGTACAGCCAGTTGTGTCCGTGTAAAGCCCAATTAGCACTCGAAGCTGGCCCATTGTATTACTGGGGTTAGACTGTGGCACGGAGTGCTGGAATAGCAGCTTCTACAGCTTCTAAGGACAAGGGGCCCTTGGCATGAATTGTAAAGCCTGGTGGTGCATTTTTGCATCCACCAAGTAAATTCCAGGATGGTCTCTGGACCACATTCTCATACTCAAAATGGCTTCACCTCCATCAGACACTGGGCTGCCTGCATATCATACCTGCTGGAAACCAGTCCTGGGACTATTTTTTAAAGAGATTTTAAGTTATTTAAGCTCATATGGCTGCATTGTGGGTTTGTTTTTATACTCAACCCTTGACAGTACGTGATAAGCAGTACAGTGTATAGTACTAAGCATGTTTAAGGTAGGCTATGCCGTGATATATGCAGTATATATTATACTCTTTGGGAACTACCTGTATTAACAGTGTCAACAGAACAGACCTAGTGAACAGAATGACCGGGTCATTACTGGTGGCCAAAGCCTCTGTTAAATAAGGGCTAGGTTTTACTTTACTCATTAGCTTTATGGAGTTTTAAGTACCAAACGCACGCTTCCTTTGTCTGATAGTTTGATATCTGGATTAGATACAAACAGTGTCCACGTTGTGATGACGCAAGTTTGGACTCCACCTGCCTGAGTGAAGTGTAACACTCTCCACTGCATAAATAACTTGGCTCAGTGTGTGTGTGTGTGTGTGTGTGTGTGTGTGTGTGTGTGTGTGTGTGTTTGCGTACATTTCCAGGAGTCGTCTCTGGAGGGGTGGAATGTCCAGTTGACATTTCCATGAAGTAATCTGAGGACAGCAGGATGGAATCGAGTCCTTCTGCAATTGAACCGGGTTGCTAACTTGTTACCTACCCACACACTCACTCTTTACTGGTAAAATGTCACAAGTAATGATGGACGTCTGCTGGGTCGGCTGTGTGGCCATTATCATTATTATTATTATTATTATTATTATTATTATTAATAATAATTTCATGCTTATCATGATCAGGGTCATAAGGTCTGTGGCATCTATCCATGAGAACATAGCGTGCTGGAGGAAGAGATGCCAGTCCCTGATAGTGTGGGGTAGGGCTTGCTGCTGCAGTTCCAGGAGATGATTCCCAAATGACCCAACTGGACTGGACTTACCATTGTCTGGCTCATCGACCATTTTCTAGCTCAGGTGTGCAAGTGTGTCACACTGATACAAATGTATCAGACATAGCAGTGCTGCTGGAGTTTAAACCACCCCAGTGTCGATGCTGAAGTACATATACTGTAGTCCACAAGCCAGAACTGTCCAGCCTCCATCATCCTGTGAGCCCTGATGAAGGATTTGACTAAAGCAAACTGTACAACAACAGACTAGCTGCTGTATCTGACTTTACATCTACAAGGTGGAGCAATAAGGTGGATGTCTCTAATAAGGTGGACGGTGAATGAATAGTGGTTAAAAAGTCCAGCAGCAATGCTGTGTCTGGTTCACTCCTATCACACAGCCACATAAGTGTGATGAGCAGTACCTTATCTGTACTGGTCCTGTAAGAACTGAGTTATGGGGACTAAAAGTGTTTAGAGAAACATGGACTACAGTCTGTAATTGTAGAACTATAGAGTATCGTGACCACTGAAAGGAATAAGGAGAATATAAACAGAAAATACAGAACACCTCAGGATTTAACATTAAACATGTATAAAAAGTGATCTACGTGTTAGGAAAGTTTACATATTTGCTAGGTTTTCTGGCTCAAACTTTGGCCACCCTTCACCACTTCTGACTACTAATCGAATATGAATCATCGTGAGGACCATCAGTTAACCTGGACCACATCTAGCACTAAATCCCGTGCACCACCTGCTGCAACCGACTACGAGACGCTGGGAGAAAGGCTCGAGCGTGCTGAACTTTCTGAAGCTTATCTTCGACCTTCTTCATGAGAAGCGCAGGCTTGCAGATGGCAGCGCCGAGCTCGTACAGAGGAAGTGTGCAGGGCTTGAGGTGGCTTTGGGAAGGCAGGAAGACGCGCTGCGGTTAGTGCTGCTAAATACAGTATGCCTTCAAATGCTGCACAGAACACACAGCCTTGTACAGGAAGCCGAGCCACATTCGTGCACGCCGAGATGAACTGCTGCAAAGGAAGTGAAACCGAAAGTTTTGAACGTCGATTTGTTTCCCGAAACACAAACACTAAAGATAATAAAGATGAAATCCCCAGCGACGACGAGTCTGTAAGATGTCACATGGATGTTAGTTAGCTCTTGCCTCGCAGATACAACAATCTCTAAAAAAAAAAAAATGTTTTTTTAAACTTGCAAAGGGTTTTAGGATGAACACTAAGGAGTTCATAGATATTGTTCTTAAGAAGCTGTCAGAAGTGTTTTTTCTAGGTATGATATGCAATATACAATATGCAGCACAAGACATTTTGAATTTGTATTTGTTCCTTTCAGCGTAATCTGCTTAGCGGACAGCAATGGAGAAAAAGCATCAAACCTGAACTCCTCAACCATAAAATTAGCAAACAAGAAAAGAAAAGATGATGGTAGAAGAAATGACAACGATAATGGTGAAGAAAGCAAACGAGGATGGGTAAGAGTAAATTTCAAGTTTGAGGCTATTGTAAGGTCCTTCCAGGGTCATTTGGCTTCTTTAACGTCGCTATCGACGCAAGTGGCCATCCAAGCGACACACACACACACATCCATACACAAGTTCATCTCTCAAGACCAGTCTTGTGTATATATATATATATATATATACACACACACACACACACACACAAACACACACTTCAGGGTAAT
>JAUZST010011973.1:0-11660 GCA_034779995.1 Parotocinclus haroldoi
TGTGTGTGTGTGTGTGTGTGTGTGTGTGTGTGTGTGTGTGTGTGTGTGTGTGTGTGTGAAAGAGAGAGAGAAAGAGAGAGAGCAAGAGATGCAGGGAGTTTTAATGAGTGTGACGTGCTGTGTTCCCCACTCTCCATCTTATGTCATGTACTTGATAGAGACACCCACATTCTATCCTTGTTAGGATTTTCCATTTACATGCTTACTGATCACTGTAGCTAATTTATGCTACACTTACCCATAACGCCAACCATATCCTTAGTAACCTACTGCAAATCTTTTGGCTGTACAGATGTAATTAAAGTAATTAAAAGCAATTAAACTGTCTGCTTTTCCTATCACTGTGAAGTCATTTGTACCTCATAAGTATAGAAAAACAATGTACACACAAACGTGGTTAAAGTTTGGAATCAAATCAGCTATCACAAATTTAGTCGATGTGGGGTGCCACCCTGGTAAATGGTGAATATGTACCTGCCATGCCAACTGATGTAAAATCACTACTGATCAGACCAGACCACCTACATCCATTGCTCCAAAGTCCAATTCCAACTCAGAGAACATCTGAGCTGTGAGTTATACCTTTACTTAATTTCTTCAACAAGGGCATAGAACTGGGTTTACATCCCCTTAGACCAATTCAGGGTTACTAGGACTAACCTGGGGCACAGATTTGGAGCCAAATCAATTCATTATGCACACACACACACACACACACACACACACACACACAATGGGACACTAATTAACCTAACGCATATTTGGCTATTTAACGAAAGACACAAGGCTATATCACCACACACATAGTTATATTGAAGTTATTCAATTGTTGTATATAGACTCAGATTGGGGCCAAATTAGTGAAATCAATTAACCTAAATCATGTCTTTGGACTGTGGGAGGAAACCGGAGTACCATGAGTAAACCCACACAGACAGAGAGAAGACATGCAAATTCCAAACGAAAAGGACACAAAGCTGGGGTCAAACTCAGGACCTTCTCACTATGAGGTGACAGTGCTACCCATCGAGCCACCTATGCAGATCCAGGGAGAACATGCAAACTCTACTCAGCACTAATTACATCAGCCACTGTGCAGCCAAAGTAGATTTTGAACACAAAAAGACATAGGAAAATAAAAAATAATGATAAAACTAGAGGGGGAAAACGTTAATGAAAAAATAAGAAGAAAGAGAGTAAGGGGGTAACAAAAAAAACAGCAACACCTGGTCGCAGATGTGGAGTGCCAGAATGATGGAGAGGAAGCCGGTGGAAGGGTAACGGCCATGACCCTCTAACCACGACTCATGGACGTACTTGAGAAAAGTGGGGCTGTACACCAGCACCTGTACACACACACACACACACATACAAACACAGAGCAATCACAATGCGTTCCGAAAGGTGAAACAGAGTAAAGAAAACACAACAATGATGCAGTAATGTATCTTACCCGGTCTTTATTTGCCCTAACTCGTGTAACAACCGGGACATACGTACTACAGAAATGAGAAACAGACACAATTCCAAATTTAAAGAAATAGAAAAACGGCTTAACAGCTTAACAAATTAGAAGAAAAGAAAAACCCATAATAAAACGTATTGCATTGCTTTTTTAATTAGTACCCTTCACAATTAATCAAATTCAATAAAAACATAAATAAAACAACCATTATTACATTATGGCATTGCACATTATTATAATCAATTACAATGGAAACTAAAAATGCTAAAGATGCTGCACAAGTGGTTTTGTATTGTGGAAATACCTTTTATATTTAATTAGCGATTGTTTCAAGGAACGTAACAGGGACATTAATGGTTTATTTGTTTATTTGACTTCTTTAACGTTCCTGTTGGCATCAGCGGCCATTTCAGCGACACACACACAAGGTTATCTCAAGACTAGTCATATATATTTATATTTAAGTCGATACCAATTTAGAGCAATAAATTAAACTAACACACATGTCTTTGGGGTAAAACCGGAGTACCCAGAGCAAACCCACGCAGGACATGCAGACTCCACACAGAAAGGATCCAGGCTACTCCACCTTGGGACTGAACCCAGGACTTTCTTGCTGTGAGGCAGCAGTGCTACCCACTGAGAAACCGTGCTGTCCGTTATAAGGTACTAGTCATGCTGTAGTGACAATTTAGTAATGCGATAGTTGCATGGTATTGGCTAGGTAGTCGATTGGTCGACTGTGATCACATTACGTGTAGTACTCACAAGTTGATGATACCAGTGGTGAGGGCGCTAGTGACCCACTCCAGGTCCAGAGTTTTAAAAGGAATCAGCAGGAGGCTGGTGTTTGTATCGAGCAGGTCGATGGCGCTCTCGGGGTACATAACATGGTGTGTTGTCTTGTAACCCACATCATGCTCAAATCCCTGGGTCGGAGCCTGATTTATCCTGCACACACACACACACACACACACACACAGGTTTAGTTTACTACCTACGTGAAATGCTAAATGGATTAATATTTATACAGGTTTATACAGGTTTTAAACCACAATAATGAAACGTCAGCTTTGGTTGAGGATAAATGCTGAATTGGAAAAGCAAAGCTCTTATTTCTGATCATTTTTGAAAGAATGCTGCTCAGTGAACGCGTGCATTATAAATGATACTTTTCATTCCTGTCTTTCCGAGCCACTGTGCGAATGGAAATCGATGCACAAAGTGGAGCTTGGTTGTTTAAAATAAAGAGCTGATGGGCAAAACAGCAGGTTATTAATCATTGAGTCATTATTACAAGCAAACAGTGATGAAGAAAATAACAGCGCGCGACGCCAAAGGCCTTTTTCATTTTCTGAAAATTGAATGTTACAAAATGGGATCTCCGGTAAACAAACAAACAATAATGCTTTTTTTTCAATGTAACAAAGTCTAGTGTAAATAAATCCTTTTCTAAAGCTTCCAAAGCTTGAGCAGCAAATGAAGATTGGAAATGATAGAGAAGTCCATGAGTATAACCATAAATATAAACTAAAGACAGAGCTACATAGTAAAGAGTCACAGAGGAATTACAAGAGCAAAAACAATTCTTTGCTTGGATTGATTCTTGCATATAGCATGATAAACATACGACTATTTTTTTGTAGTCGTTAGTTAGGTTGTTTTTTGCAGAGTCATCAGGTGTTTTGAATAGTTTCACAGCTACATAAATTGCTACTTGTATGTACAGTATGTTATTCAGCAAAAGCGCACAGAAATACTATTATTATTCCATTACGTTAAATATTAGTTACATTAATAAAAACAATAATTGACAGTCATATGTAGGTTTGATTTCTGGTCTGAACTTCATCTGTGTGGAGTTTGTATGTTCTCATTGTGTCTATCAACTTTTTTGTTTTCAAAGCTCCTGGTGTGAGTGAGTGGGTACGTGTGCATGTGCCCTGTACTGCTGATTAGGCCCTGGCTTCCTACAACTCCCTCAAAAACTGTAAACACAAAATGGCTTATATCTGCAAATTTGAATGCATCCATTTCAAAACATACTGCATTGGGCAAAATGATTCACTAATAATTCTTTTTCACTCTTGCTTAGCTGGGCCTAACCTGCAGCACAGGGCTCAGGGACAAAACCAATCTTAATAGTGGTGACATGGCACACTCGTTGACTCACACTGGGCCACTTTAGAGACACTAACTAACCATAAGCAGGTCTTAGGAACGTCATGGGAAATCCACATTGACTGGGCTTTTCTATAGGTTTTCTACTGTCAAGAGTGCATAGAATATAAAATATATTTTTTCCTCTTGTATGTAATGAAGGCTTTGATTACTACAGGGAGGCACAGTGCTTAGCACAGCTCCAACATCTCCAGCTCCTGACCCTGGGCTCTGCCTGTGTGGAGTTTGCATGTTCTCCTCACGTCTGTGTGGGTTTTTGGTTTCCTTCCCCATTCCAAAATCATGCATGTGAGGTTAATTGGTTTTTCTAAAGAGCCCCTGAGTGTGTGTGAGTGTATGTGCCCTATGATGGATTGGCACACAATCAGAGGTATTTCACAAAATCTAAAACTTCAAAACTTCCGAAATTTAGGCTCCTTAACTCCTTTCTTGAAAACTTCTAGTTTGGAATATCTGGTGCTTACTTTCTTTAATCTGCTTTCTCTTATTGTTTTCTAGTCTGATGGAAACTCTCACAGCTATTAATAGACTGCTATGCTATGCTATGCTTTGGTTTATGTTATAATTCCTGGCTAGCTAACTCTACCCATTCAGCAGTGCTGTTCTACGTAACAGCGTCCAATAGTATATATAGTTTTCTGTCTACTGCATTGTAACAGATGTTGTTTCAGCTATGCTCCAGTAGGGCAGTGCATGAAAAATTAATCCCATGTGGGGATTTAAAAACGGTATACTACTTGAACAGGTAGACACCTCATAGTACTAGACTTGGATCAGACTTGGATTATGGCCTTATAAATCAATTTGATCTATATTCAGCATATAAACAGTAGGACCACATGATACTAATTTAGATTGTCTTTACAAATAGAGATTTTTTTTATTGGAAATATTTTTTGCAAGACAGCCATTTAACAATATCCACTGGATGCTCATATTCAAAAACTTATAGTACTCCTCTACTCTTAATTAAACTTTTGTTGTTGCTCCCACTGTGCCGTTCTACAGCCGGACTCTCTCCTTGCCTATGAGACGTCTTTGTGTAAATAGCTGTCGTTTGTAATGTCGAGTCTAATGGGTGGAACTTTAGAAGAATGATGCAGAACTCATGGCTGCGTGATGTACCACAGAGAATTGCTGTGACATTCGTAACCAGAAGCAGGCTGCCTCAGGAGAGCAGCATCATAACAGGATAATCAAGGAAGAATACAGGGATTAACGTTCTTGGGACCATTTCTGTAATGACGACGCTTACACAGTGAATCCTCAACACTGTCAAACATGATTAGCATTAACGTGTGCCAGGCAGATGTGGCATTTCGCAGGCGACACTGCGGAGGGTCATACGAAGTTCAATTGAGTCCAAATGAGCTCGGCTTCATTGTGAAGCTCTCCTTCCAAATTTAGGGAGTGGATTAAGTACAGTCATTGAAACCTGCAACAGTATCTTTCAAGGTGTAAAGTTTCTAGCGTTAGTCCTGCTTGTGTGGTGTTGTGCAAGTGCGGAATGATTTGTGGTAGGATGTTGGGGCATTCCTAAACAGGAGAATTGTCCTGGGGAATGATTGAAGTGGAGTGTACATTCTAAGGTGGAAGAGGGAGGTGGAGTGCACAGCACTTCAGAACTTCTTATCAAAAACTTGAGGAGGCAGTGTCTAACATGGGACTGTGGTGGCCCAGTGGTTAAGGTACTGGCCTCTGGACCAGAGGGTCCAGGGTTCAAATTCCACCTCTGCTACGGTTGGGTCCTTGAGCAAGACCCTTAACCCACAACTGCTTGAAGTGTAAGAATGTATCAGTTGTAAGTCGTTCTGGATAAGGGCGTCTGCTAAATACTGAAAATGTAAATGTACTGGAAATGTAACATTGTGAACCACTTCCCACTGTAATTAACAGCAGACCTTAAGGTCCAGAGTCCTGTGGTGTGCTTTACACCAGAATAGCCCACATTACTTGGTCTAATATTGAGGATTGAGGATTACACTTAGAATACTGGAGCTTTGTGGCATCAAACCACGCTCTGTACCTCCGAGACAGGAGCTTGGCCAGACCTCCATGTAATATTAAAGACCCGATCCTGGATCCCAAGTGGTGGATTGAACATCCACTGGATGTCTGAATGGAGTCTCTTGCTGTCTTTAAGCAGTGACTAAAGACTCACCTCTTCACTCAGGACTGAATGAAGACTGAAAATGCAACTACATCAGTTCCTAGCAGGTTCTGATTATATTGTGTTCGTGGGCTATTGCCTACTTGTACAAACATGAGGTTTTGTCTACTGGGGACAATACAAAGGAAAGGACTTCTGAAAGTCGCTCTGGATCAGGAAGTCTGCTAAATATTGTAAATGAAAATATAATGTAATATCACCAGCTATACCAATACAGCATTTCCCCTAGATTGAGTTTAGCACTGATAATCAGATAATCAGACAAAAAAATCGGAGATACTCTTCATTCTGAAATAGTTTTGAAATGATATTGCATAAATTCATATGGGAAAAATGAAATTTCACGTGTACATTTTGTTTATATCGACCTCCATTAGAAAGTACTAGCATTGTGTAAAACTGTCTGTAATCTGCAAATAAATGTGTATTTATATGTTCTTTATATATACAATGCTCACAAAAATTAGGGGATATTTTAAAATGAATGTAAGCAGATTAAAAAAAAGAAGCATCTGATTTTATTTCATTAAAAAAAGATCATCAGGAAAGCAAATGAAAAATGAAAGAAGTTGTGCAAACTCAATTACGGTGATTGAGTAGCAAGTAACATATTAATGTGGGTGAACAGAAGAATGTTAAACTGGAGGAGAGTGCCCCACATTGACTGTTTAGTAGGGTGTATGGTCACCCAAGAGTGCCAAAACACACTGACAGTAATGGGGCATGAACAGGATCAGATTGTTCTGCAGTCCTTGTGGGATTCTCTTCATATTCATTTTGAAATCATTCCCTAATTTTTGTGAGCAGTATAATTTCTTTGCTGTTCATCAGATCAATATCTCAGATTTGGGAGATTACCGGATGACAAACTCGCTTGAATCAATAATGTTGCCATAGTGGGAAGAGCGGAGATTTCCAGAGTTTCCCACCACAGAGCATGAACGACATCGGGAAGGTCCGGCGTCGATGTAGCGCTCGTTTTCGGGGATCACCTGAAACAGCCTGTCCAACACCACGCTCAGGTTTGATGGGTTGGTCTCCAACTGCAGGCACTGCACAGATATATAAATACAACCTGCACTGATTTCTTTGTAGTTGTTAATGTGTTTGATGTTGGAGAAATGGGTATGGGGTAAACTGTATTGCTGTATTGGAGGTTCTCTAAAATGGCTCGCAGTGAGCAGTGAGGGACTGAATGTGTTTGCATGTGCCCTGCAATGGTTTCCCAGCAAACACACAATGTCAAAAGGACGCTCAAATCATGTCCGTATCACGTCGGTCAGTCCAGCACGTGTGGTGGATGTACAAAATAGGTTCACTGTCTGAACGTCTGTCAAGGACCTGAGCTGGACGTCTGTAGAATTTTTTTTATGTAATCTTATTTGTATTTTATTGTTTATTGTATTAGACTTCGTATATGTTTCAAAAAGAAACGTAGAAAAAATGTTGATTCTAGACTATTAAACGTGTGTTGTTGACATAATATGAGCATCAGTATAAGATGTGTAAATGACGTTTAGAAAGACGTCGAAAATACTATCATTCTGGCTTCATTCTGTTATAGTGACGTCTTTCGGACCCGTCTTTGCTCAGTAGGTTACCATGTTTAGGGTTGAATCTTTCCCCAGGGAGATACAGAGCTACCCAGCTGCCTGAGACCTTCAATTGCATCAATCCACTAATTACACCATTTCTCGATCCTTTTATAGACCAGTTCATGCATCGACTGATCTCTGTACATCCCTTCATTAATTCTACATCAACACTCTGTGCATATATCTAATTCATTCCTCTCTTCATGCTGTATATTTGAGTCTGGTGCATCAGGAATTGAACCCTAACACAGATCACATGCAGTTTTCTAAAACTCTGGCTGAATATGTACTTCCTGTTCAATGTGAGCGATGGAACGACAGTGATGGATCAGCGGTTGAGTGCAGGGTGAGACAGACACTTTCGAGAGGGGATCCTCTAACAGAGGATAAAAAAGAGATTTGTTTAGAAAATTCCTTAAAACTATTCATTCTCAAAGTGATCAAAACAGCAAATACTTTACATAAAAGCCTCATTCTGACTAGAGGAGATGTTCATGTTTCCTGTTAGACAGGACACAAAACGAATCAAATCACTCAGGGTTAAATCAATTCTTGTTGTACCAGGTTACAACGTGGCATTGGGGTTTTTTCAGAGTAATACACGACACAAACCAGGTCAGACTGAGCACTGTAGTTTTCACCCTATTTTAAGAGAGACTATATAGACAAAAGTTTGTGGACACCCCTTCTAAATATTTAAATCCACAATTTCAGCAACATTCACATGTAACACATAATACAAAGCATTTCTGGATTCTTCACAGACAAACAAGAATCCAAATTAGTTGTACTAATACATAAACATTTGCCTATAAATGCTGTATGGTGTCACGTATATAAAAAACTCAACACTTTTTGGGCGTTTACCTTGCAAAATCTGTACAAATGAATGTAACAATTGTGTCAATATAACACATAAATGACAGGAATGACATTATATTCAAAGAATAAATTCCTAATCTCAAACTAGGTTGAAACCTGTAGGAGTGTGAAGTGTGTGTGTGAAAGCGCTGAAATGCTTATAGTGCATTTAAAGTAGGTCAACTCAAAAAGGCAAAGTCCAACTTTGTAATTGCATAGAATGAGCTCACTCATCCCCCTTCCTTCAGGCACCTATTCATGTGACCCAGTGGTTTTCTGCAGTGATCCACCCCCTGTTTTTATTGTACAGAACATTTTTGAGTCTCCCCACTCCGAAACATACATACCCGTCTTTTGCTTCCACTGGAATTATTTTTTACATTGTAATTCATAATAAAGCCTGCAACTTGTTATTGAAGAACAAAAGTGACAAGTCATATCCTTACAGCTTACAGTTAATTACACTGTTGCCCCTCGCAGATATCTGTCTGTGCTAGTTACTACTGTTTCTGATCATGGTCTTAGAGTATTTGCTATGCCACCACAGGGTGGCACGGTTGGCAGAACCATCACCTCACACTGAAGGTCCTGGGTTCGATCAGAGATGGAGTTGCTTATGGGTCCTAACCTACATTTCTCAGTCATTTTTAATAGGTCTCTCATATTCAAGGGCTTTATATGTGGCGTACAAAAAAGTTTTGACTCCAGTTTACTTTGAATCTCTATAGGCGTATGTATCAGTATTAACTACGACTTTTATTTCACTATAAAAATGATTAACCTGATATTTAATGTTGTTTTCTAGTGAAATATACATAAATTCCTACAGTAAAGGTCTTTCCAAAAAATGGTGAAATAAAAAATATAATAATAATAATAATAATAATAATAAATTATGTGATTTTAATTAAAATTTGGTACAAAAGCAGAGTCTTTAACAAGTTAAGGTGGCCAGTTAATCCCCAGTGGTCAACAAAGGCACGGGAAAATAAAACATTGTTTCTCATAGAAAAATTGGAAGAAATTTCCATATTTCAGTCCTAACATAACTGCTTTGACCTGTTTTGTGTTGTCATATTGATACACGCATTGACAAAAATGCATAAAAAAGATGTCATCTTGAAAGATTTCATGTTTTTTTCTAAAATCTCAGTGTTCTTTCCTACATTAATGCTGCCGTTACTGAACTGAAAGTCAGATCACGGACACAACCCCATACCATAAAAGATCCTGGCTTTTGGACTTGTAGCTTATTATTGTCTTTGGTCTGGAGCTCATGGCGACCATTTTTCGAATCAGTATTCAAGGTGTACTCTGTATGCTTGTAAAATCAGTCTGCATTCAGTTTTATAAGTGAAAGAATAATGATCTCTTCACAGTTTATACAGTACAGTACAGCAGCAAATCATATTATTATTAGAACATAAATACAATATGATGTACTCAAAAATAAAATAATTAACTAAATAATAGATTTAGAAAGGTGCACTTGTCACAAAACCTAGGGGATCTTTCTGGCATATTTCATTTTGAATTATGCTCTAATTTTTATGAGCAGTATATGTTTACCTAAAATGAATAAGTGAAATAAGCACGGTATTTATATATGTTTTTTTATTGATTTAAGCTAAAATTATCAGTATCATGATGACACTACTTCATTTTAAAATGAGGGCTGTCTCCAAGTCACGTCTGCAGACGTATTTTGGTGCGTCATCGATCAAAGCCTAAAATGTTGCCGTTTAATAAAAGTGAGGGTTAAAAGCCGCTGCCATGTGACGGATGGTGGAGGAAAGCTATGGATCAGCAGATGAAAGCTTATGTGGAGGGTGAGATGCACACTTTCAAGAGAGGATCCACTTAAGGTGGATGCAAGAGAGAAATCCATATGTTTAGGAAACGCTGTAAACGCATTCCTTATTGAATCCCAGCATCCACTCTGATTGAAACAGTCGTGACTTCAAATCAAAACCTTTATTCTCACTGGAGGAGGGGAAAAAAACTCTTCTAAGGTCTTATACCTTCCTTTTTTCATTACATTACCTTTTTTCTCTCTACCAAATTCAATCACTATCCTTCATTTAATCGTGCCACACAGGGAGCATTCTGGGTAATCAGACCACCAGTCGATTCTGATTTAGCTTCTAACTGATGCCCTAAAGTGAGCCAACACACTCGCAATGTTTAATAATGAAATGAAGCAGAACAAAGTAGAGGGAGAGTGGGCACGAGGGTGACACGCTCTTAAAATAACACGACCATGAATGAACCAGTGCATCATACATCATACCTGATTCATAAGAAAGCATTAGATAATGAGTGCATTTGCATGTGATTAATAATCTGATAACCACAGAAAGTCTGATGGTGTCATTAATCCGACCAATGAGTTTGCATGCACTTAAGTAACCAGATAATTTGAAACCTCTGGTTTACATGACATGAAACAATCAGATTTATACTTTGTAGCCAATAAAACAGAAAGATGTGATGTAAAAGTAAAACTTAATATTTATAATATCAAATAACAACTTCCTCATTTTATAAGTATATACTGTGTTTCAGAGTCTCTACTAAGTGTTCAACAGCCAGGTGCATATTCTGTGATATGCTTTATTCTGAGGTTGCCAGTACGTTTCTAGATTAAGCAGACCTGGCAACCATTCTGGTTACGCTTTTATGCATGCAAAGGCTAAGAAAACCGATTGACCTCAGAGAACTGGTACACATGCTATGATAAATCCATTTATTGCGGTTAATTCCGGCTAACTTTATCCGATTTCTGTATCAGAATATGTTTACATGACCATATGAATCAACAGAGAGCAGAATCAGCAGAAATCTGACTAGGATCAGATTAATAATGTACTGTCGCTCAATGTGTTTAGCAGTATTTCTAGGTTCTTTGGATTACAATCTACCTTTTTTTTTACCTAGTAGACTAAACATTTCCAGCAGCACTGCTGTGTCTGATCCACTCACCAGCACAACACATGCAACCCAGTACAACACACCACCACCATATCAGTGCAGTGGTAAGAATAACCCCCAAAATCGTACATGATCTAGGCTGGTCCTGTGGGGTTCCTAACCAGAGAACAGAGGAAAGGGGTGAACAAAGTATGTAAATATGTAAAGTTCATAACCCCTTTTCCTTGCTGTGTTGTTTACAGTTGGTATTTGCAAGAGATGGGGGCTACATGAGATGTTACATTTTTACAAAATATCTTTATGTTTCTTTATACTAAAAGGAAAGTGCTAACTTACATTTCCAGCATTTAGCAGACAACCTTATCTAGAGCGACTTACAGCTGATACATTCTTACAATCCAAGCAATTGTGGGTTAAGGGTCTTGCTCAAGGACCCAGCTGTGGCAGCTTGGCAGAG
>JAUZST010011974.1:0-11660 GCA_034779995.1 Parotocinclus haroldoi
GGGGGGGGGACTGGCACCTGCGGATCAAATTGCTTTTAATTTCAGGCTGCAGGTTAAGTGGTTAATAATTTTTTTAATTATTTTTTTTACCCTCCTGTACCTCTCCTCCTGCAGTACTCCTTACCTGCACCTCAAGGGGGCAAACATGCAAACAACCCACTCCTGGTGGAGGATCAGCGGTTCCCTCAGCAGAGGCTGTCCAGGAAGGCGCGACAAAAGACGGACGTGTTTAACCCGGACTACCTGGCGGGCAGCTCCCCGTTCTCGGAGCACGACATTTACAGCCGATCGGCCAACCTGCATCTGCGGGAAGCCCACTGCGGGGGAGGGAGGAGACGCGCCAATCCCAACGCCCCTCACAAGAAGTTGGTCAAGAAAAAGTGATCTGTAAAAGTAATCCTGTAATTAAAGCCAGGCCGGACCACGCCCCAAGCGTGAATCCTTTACGTGAGCGAAAGAAAAAAAAAAAAAAAAACCCTGAAATCATTTTGTATGACGATAACTTTATAAACCCTTCTGTCCGCGTGACATCACGTTATTTAAATGTATTAATCCTGAGTGTCTCCCGGTCTGTATTATTTGCAAAGGTACAAGAAAATCCGTCTATTTAGATACCTAACCCTCTAAAAACGCCGACATTCAATATACAGAAGCTGTGAGTTTCGTTTCCGAAGAACTTGGTCGGTCCCTCTTCATCCTGATGGTGTCTTTTTAATTAATTTGGGGCCGTTTCTGGTTCTGAAGCGTTGGCCTGGGTTGGGTTGGAAGAAGGTTCTAGAGCAGATTCGGCCTCTGGTACTTGAGCGGGTTCTGCTTTTTCAGGTTTGACCGGAGGTAACGGTTCTCCTTCTGTAGTGGTCAAGCTGGACAGATCAACGGACAGGTCCAACACCGGGGCCACGACTTCTCTCTTGGGTAGGATGAACTCGAGAGGCTCCAGCACGGAGCTCATGCTGATGGTTCCAACGTTTCCATGCTTCTGAAGATGGGCCGGAGGAACACCTGCGAAGAGCAAAATTAAAATAAGTGCATTTAAAAACAAGTCGGGGATCGGAGATCTTTCACATGAGGGCAACAAATCCTTTTTTTTTTTTTTTTTTAACCATTTTATTGATAGGTGCTACGTGAGAGGGATTGGAACACATCTAGATGCACGCTGCTTACAAAAACGTGAGGCTGTTTCAAAATGAATACGAAGAAAATCCCATAAGAACTGCTGGATAATCTAATCCGTGTCTTTTGACCCTCTTGGGTGACCATACACCCTACCGAACACAAAGCGGGGGCACCCTGGTCCAGTTTGACATACATTCTGTTGAGAAAATTAAAGGCTTCCCTTTTAATCGCTTCATATTCAGTAGGAAAACGCTCCCTTTTTTTTATCTCGCATCTATTAAATGGTCTTTTGCATATAAACAGTTCAAACCCCTGATACTTTGTAAACGGCATCGTTTTCGCAGCTGCAGCCTGAACGGCCAGCGCTAACGTCACGGCACGTTGACGTTTACCGAGGATCTGAGCCAGCTGAGCCGGAGGAAAGAGGACCTGGAGGCACCGGTTCAGGAACGGCACCATGTCCTCGGCGAAGGCGCAGCAGAACTGAACGAAGAGCTCCTGCTCGCGGCTGCTGAACGCGCTCTCTTCTGCTCTGTGGAAAACCAGGATCAGTTTGGTCACCTGCGAGGGACAGAATCATGGAGTTAGATAAACGAGCAACACTTTTACGAGTTTTCATACGTAGCTTTATGTAGGATGAGAGAGAGAGAGATGATCTTCCACTGCTTCCCTTATTCTGGGGTGGAACCCTCTTTATTTGGCCAAAAAATTTGGCTTTATTTGGACCCGAAAGCCCTCGAAAATGTGATGGCTTTATTCTTAACCTTCTAGAGAAAGGCAACTTTATTCTCAAAATAAGACGCCTATTCTCAAAAATCATCTCGGGGACGTTAAGCCTTGCGAAGGGGAGCAACCTCCTTCTGAGATGACAGAAGTGGAGGGTGCAGGTAGATGCAAAAGACACCATGTTGCACTGACGCGCTCGCTCGCTCGCGCACGTACGTACCTTGAGCAGGGCGTCCTCAAGGCATCGGGTAACGTCCTGGGCCAGACCGATGGGGCAACACAATCGCAGGTCGTTAAAAGCTGTTAGGACGTTATTCAGAAAGCAGGCCAACGGAGGGAAATCCAGTAACGACATGGGGGGCTGAAGAGTGCCAGGCTGCGTGTTGGCAGCCGCGGGCGGGATGGCGTTCCCGAGCATGGACGGCAGGGAAATCAGCGTATACAGGTTCATGTCCTCCTGAAATTTGTCCACGGCTTCTCGGACAGCTTTGCTAAACGTCTCCATGGCCACTCGCTGGAAGATGGATGCCAGCTGACCCCGAAAGTCCGCACCGACCCGGCTGAAGGACAAGCCAAAGTACATGCACTGGCCGAGAAGCGAGTCCAAACGGCTCCCGACGCCGCGCTGGAGGTCTTTATCCAGGGTCTCTAAGAACTGAGCGATCTGCTGCACCACCCAGCCGTGGAAGATGGCGCTCTCGTTCACGGCCTGCTCGCTCGCAGGCTGCAGCGGGTCCTCGTCTGAGAAGATGGCGCGGTACTGAGTGATGATGTCAAACAGGTGGACTCGGCACGCCTCGACCGTTTTGGTAACGTGAACGTAGGGGTCGTCGTCGGGCAGGGCGGCGAGGACCGAGCGGAGCCAGCTGCCCCGGGCCTGCAGGAACTTCACGCGCAGCTCGGCCTCGGTGAAGACGTCCATTCTGCGCAGGTAGCCGATCACGCGCAGGCAAACCGGGAGCTGCGAGTTGCTGCGTAGCTGCTGGAGGAGCTGGTTGAGCATGAGCTGGGCCGACTGGCGAACCTCATGGACGATGCCCTGGGTGAGACAAAAGCATGCTGGGATTCACTATCGCGCGACTCTTGAGGTTAATCAAGCCCGTGTGTTCGACAAACTGTACCTGGACTACAGGGATTGACGAATGCTTCTTCTCCAGTCTCTTCACGTAGACGGCCAGTTCGAGCGCCTCCTCGTAGTAACTGTTCCGGACGCACGTGTCCATCAGCTGCGGGATCTCCAGGATCTCCAGGATCTCGGTGTGACGATTCAGCGTCAGGCTGTTCATCCGACGACTGGCCCCGATGTCTTCTGCTTCTTTCACGAAGCTTCTGTTACAGTCAAAAATCCAGTGGGTTCGGTTAAAACAGAAAACCTGCACCACCTAACGGCCGTCCCTCTACACCGCCATGGTCCGATAACGTTATGGGCCTTATTTTTAATCCGCTTACCCTATATATCAAATCATCAGAAACATTAGCTCTTGTACGCCAATTACATACAAGGAATTCTTGGCATGCCCCAATGCAATCACTCATTTTCCATACATCATAAGAGACAGTGTACCACCTCTTCTCAATCTCCGAATCCGCCATCCGCACGAACCTAGTTACTACCACCATAAACTGAATTACACAGTTATGTTTACAACGATTACACTATGGGGGTGACCCTGTTTTTCCAAAGCTTCGGAATCCACTCCCGGTTCTAGAACCCAAGACTCGGCTCTTCTGGATTCCGTTCCAAGCCCTAAATGGAGCACGGACTGCCCTTGCGTACCTGCATTTTTCTCCAAAGCTCGGAAGCTTCTCCAGCAGTTTGGACAAGCTCTCCTCCACCCGGCTGAAGTCTCTGTAGATCTGCTCGGTGCAGTCCGCAGTACGGATGAAGGTTTTGTAGTTTGAGAAGGCGAGTTCTCGGGTCTGTTGCAGGATCTGAGCTCGTTCTTCCTCCAGCCGCTCCGGTTCTCGGTTTAGCTTCTCCACCCCGAACGAGCTCAGCTCCGATAAGTAGGTCGCGAAGTCCGGATTGTCTCTCCAGTTCTCCGCAAAACTGTCTTTAAATATAGATACCAAAATGCTCTCATCCTCCACGTCTACTGTCGCCATCTTTGCTTCGCGTCAAAACGCTTCCTACTTTGGAGGACGTGTCCCAAATGCCTTCATGTGCCCTAAATCCCTACTCCTCAAGCCCTTCAGAGTGGTTATTGTTATATGTAACGTGTTCTACAATGCTTATTGTAGAAAAAAAAAACCCTGCATAAATACATATGAAATTAACTAAATTCTTTCCATGTCCGGGTAATTTCGTTTAGCAAACAAACCAAACGTGCAGGTTGACTCTGGTTGCACGCACACGACTACACTTAATAACCATGAAACGTGATTGACATTAGGATTAGGATTTCTTCAAATAATGAATTTAATGTTGTTCCAAATCAGTAACGCAACGCTTCAGATTACGTCAGAAGACAGCGACAGCTGAGTTACGGGTACGTCATTTCCCGAAGGCCGCTTTCTCCGTTTCCACGTGTGTTTGGCCAAAGATTTCGGGTTGTTATTCAAAATGCGCCCGTTAACCGATGAAGAAACTAAAACCATGTTTGAGAAGCTGTCCAAGTAGTGAGTGTGTTCGCATTCATGGGTTTAAATCGATTTGCTTGCGGTCTGAAGCTACGTTACGGCCGTAGCGTGCTCTTCATTGATTGGTGATTTTGATTTGTGTTTGTATCCATGTATTTCAGTATCGGGGAGAATATTAAGCTTCTTGTGGACAGACCGGACGGGACGTACTGCTTCAGACTTCAACACGACCGAGTGTACTACATCAGGTAAAAAACGCGCGTTTAACAACTCGTCTTAGACGTTTAGATCGTAAACTCGTGCTTATTCTGAGATTATTTGGGCCACTGTGTTAAATGGGGTACGCTGAAGCCAGTCTGATTGGATCTGAACTTTCCGAGGAGCGACCCAAGTACGTTCACGTCCAGGTGTAAATCCATCACTCTGCTGCTTAATCCACACGAACCAGCCATGGTGCCCACCCGGCGCCAGGGCAGGAACAACCCTAGATGGGAGGCCAAGCCATTGTAGGACACACACAGTCACATACTAAGGGCCACTTTAGAGACACCAATTAACCTAACACGCATGTCTTTGGACTGTGGGAGGAAACCGGAGTAAACCCTCGCAGACACGGGGAGGACGTGCAGACTCCACACAGAAAGGACCCAGGCCGCCCCGCCCTGCGATCGAACCCGGGACCTTCTTGCTGTGAGGCAGCGGTGCCACCCCCGCCGAGCCCCTCGTGCTGCCCCATGTAAATCAATCGTTTACAAATGTATTTATACCATTTAATGTCTTCCGTTCATTCTTATTATTAGTATTATGATAGAAAAGGGTATTTGTCGTATTTCGGAACGTGCCATCAGGGGTGCAGGGTGCGTGAAAAGTAGACCTTGTTTTTTCTGTCGTGACGCGTGGATTGTGTGTCGCGCAAAACACCGTGGGCCGGTCACAGTAACGTGCGCCTGGTGCAGCAATAGTGACCCCTGCCGGCCCAGCGTTCTCCAGCATGGGTGCCGCACAACCCCCCTCCCCCCAGCCCAAACACACACAACAGGGATCTGAAGAAGAAGAGGTAAAGAGTTAAGACAGCGATTCGTGTTCATTTGCAAAACCAAACGTTTCTAGGAGAGGAAGTGTTACGTAAGAACACCCGGACGGTTCCCCCGTTTAATTCCAGTCCCAAACCATAACGGCATGCCCGTAAGAGCGTGTCCAACCGCTTGTTATTCTCTTGTCGTTTGTCAACGTAGTGAAAAGATCCTCAAGCTGGCCACTAACATCTCCCGGGACAAGCTGGTGTCCGTTGGCACGTGCTTCGGGAAATTCACGAAGACGCACAAGTTCCGCCTGCATGTCACAGCCCTCGATTTTCTGGCACCGTACGCCAAGGTATTGGACAGTTCTGGTTTGTGACGCAGCAGTGCTGGTGGTGTTCTGGTCCTAATGACGCCTTTTGTCTCTCGTAGTACAAAGTGTGGGTGAAGCCTGGAGCAGAGCAGTCCTTCCTCTACGGGAACCACATCATGAAGTCTGGCCTTGGGCGCATTACAGAAAATACGGCGCAGTACCAGGGGGTGGTGGTATACTCCATGGCGGACGTACCCCTGGTGAGAA
Source organism: Parotocinclus haroldoi (assembly GCA_034779995.1). Lineage (NCBI taxonomy): Eukaryota > Metazoa > Chordata > Actinopteri > Siluriformes > Loricariidae > Parotocinclus > Parotocinclus haroldoi. The sequence continues at coordinate 6,022 of JAUZST010011974.1, forward strand.
GCCTATCATTGTATTAATTGCCGTTGGGGTGGGGTGTCTCGTTTTACTCCCAGTTTATTCTGGTTGGGAACGTGGGCTGCCTTTTTAGAAGAACAATGCTCCAAAACGTGTCCGGTTACGGTACCTTACACGACCCCGGAAGGTCCAGGGTTCAAATCTGACCCGAGCTACCCTTGTTGGGTCCTCGAGCAAGGTTTTTAACTCACAGTTGCTTAGGTTGTAAGATTCTCATAGTTCGTCTGCTAAAGAAATGATGTATATTGTAAGGATTAAGCTTCCAAAGCGGCGTTTTGTGCCCTGTAGAGACCACACAGAGAGAATCCAGCAATTTCTGTGAAATCTTATTGGTTTTTTTTACCGTTAAGTTAGGGGTTCTCGGCTGTCCTCCTAGGTTTTAATGTATGGGACAGTTCCTGACCAAATGCCAGTCATTTCAGCGATCTTCTTAATTAGTTCTACACTATTTCCTGTCTGAAATTGAAAACGGGACCAAAGTGAGCGTGTGAAAAGGGCTATACAGATCCCTAAACATCCCAAATCCCTTCAGGTTCCATAATGAGAAGGATACGAAGGAAGATATGGTGTGTACGACGTATAATTCTGTTCAGTGAGGGTAGCAACGTTATTAGACTTGCATAAAGAGAATCTGGGATAACATCAGTCTACCCTTTAAACTGCCCGAACGTCCGGAATCGCACGCTTGATTCCCCCTTTTGATTCTCTTTCACACCCAGGGCTTTGGAGTTGCAGCGAAAACCACGCAAGAATGTCGCAAGGTCGACCCCATGGCTATCGTGGTGTTTCACCAAGCTGATGTCGGCGAGTACATTAGGAGTGAAGATACGCTGACCTAAAAGACTCGGATGGACTGGTGGACTGATGATCTTGCTCCGTGGGTTCCTTCAAAGCGTTCCTTTTGCCCAATGGCTTGAATTCTTGCCCTGTTGCTCCAGTTGGTGATATTTGCTGGATACAAGGGTCTCGGAGCAGGCGGAAGCTCAGTCAGCTGGTACAAATGTCTCCTCATTTTGCCACCCTGATTTAACTCGTTCTGTCTGTGCCCCACGTTCTGATGAACCCATTTTCTGATGCTGATAGGATGAACTTAACCTTTTTAAATGTTTCTAATCCTGCACATTATGGACGGTGTTTCCAGTTCTGAAAATAAAACCAAACACTTTTCTGACGTTTAGAGCAGGAGCTCGGTCTTAATTCTTACGGATGTAATCCCTACCTTGTTTCGAAATCTTCAATATACTCCATACTGTTAGTGAAATCGGCTTAATATAGACGTGCAGAAGATTTATGCTCAATCTCTCTCTCTTATATACACACACACACGTGTCACGCCTACAGAAAGAAACATTTATTAGAATAAATAGTGACCCCCTTTAATTTATCTGGTGTCTCTCAGTGATGAATTGTGTTAAACTCTATACACTGAACCTGACATTTCTTACGTGCATGAAATGGAAGGTGCAGGTAGAAGCAAACCATTCAGAGACACGGGTGTTTGTGTTATTGGGATTAGTTGTCTTTTTTTTTTTTAAGTTTTATTTAATATCTTATAAGGTCAAACAGTAAAGACAAGAAAATCTAATGCCCACATCCAAGGTTGAAACGTAAATCAACTTTTAATCGTTCCGAATCTAACAACATCGTTATGCAAAAGAGCTTTACATATGAAAACGTGTTCATGACAGCTAAAAACAACGTTCGTAAATCCGTATTCATCGACCACGTTTTAGAAGAAACCTGCGTTTGTGTTAAAAGTGATGCGTTTAGCATTCTCTTGGACCGCCTCATCGTTCTAGGCGTGATTTTGACCGCAGTTGGGACGCGCCCAGGGGTTCCTAACCGACGCGTGAGCCTACAAACGCGTGTCAAGTCCTCTCGATTCTTCAGTCGGTTCCCTCTGAGGTTAATACGCTTCCAGGTTCTGCTCTGGTTTAGAGTTTTTACAGCCACATGTTTAACACGCTGTAGTTTTTTTGGGTACGTATGGTAGTAGATTTTGTAGTGTCAAAATGTTCCCTTCATGTATTAAACCATTTGATTGAAAACGTAATAAAGCGCAGTATACATTCTAACGGACGTACATGCTCATCAAAGGCAGGATTGTTAAAAGGGATGCTTTTGCTCCCCAAACAGCATGGATACTTCAGGATCAGCAATTATAAAATCAGGCTGTGCTTCAAACTTCCCCTAATATAGATCCATGTTAAATAAAAATAAATTAAAAAAATGTGGGATTACGGATAACTTTAAATACAGCAGGCTGCACCTTAACATGGATGTAAACTTCAGTCCACACCGTGGTGTCCTCCACAAGGCCGTGGGCAAACGTCTGACAGAATCGTCCGAGGGAGGGGATGAGTGAGCTGGCGATTGAGCATCCCATTGCCCCAGCAGTGCCCACGGTTATGCACCAGTACCTCGTCCAGAGTACGCATTTGCCTCCATCCTGTAAGTTCCATGATCCTGTATTTGAGTAGGAGGAGTCTCTTTCGTCAGATTGGCTTTTCCGGGGCACTTTGATTGGCCCTGCTGGCACTTACATATCTAGTTCAACTGTATCATAAGAATTATTATTATTATTATTATTATCTGGTCTTTCTCAACCCTTACTTTGTAACTAACTGCTGAATAAAAAAAATAAAAAAAAAAGGTTAGCAACTCACTGAAACGGCAGAAGTGGAAGGTGCAGGTAGAGGCAAGGTGAGCAGAGACACAAAAGCAGCAAATTCTCTCGTTCTGTTGATTATTTCTACGTCGCCACCTCCTCAGGCTTTTAAATGGCGGTTGCAATGAAAGCTACGTCGCTGCCGAAAGACGAAACGCACCAAAGCGACGAATGTCATGTTAGACCGGGCGAAAGGGCAAAACACCGATTTGGTGCACAAACTCAAAGCCTGTGACTAAAAATACACAAGGGGTTTAAATAGCGGAGGATGTTATGAATTAAACGGGGGGGGGGGAACTGAGGAGAAGAATGGAAACGCTCCTCATGTATCGATTATTAAAAAGACGAGAAATCAGATGTCAAAATCTAGAATAAAAACGGTTGTAAAGTTAATGAAATACACTGCTCACGTTTTGGTGAGCACTATGTTAATGTTTCTCTTGCTCTCCAGCGCTGGCAGCAGATTGACGATGTTCGCGTGACCCGTTATTAATCCTTTTTTACAAATACAAAAAAAAAAAAGCTGAGGAAAAACTCAGTTTCGGCCGTGAAGTGCGATTTTGCACTGATAAGGTTTTGCCATTTGTATTTCAACTCGACATTGGCGAGATCAGAACAGAATCATTTCCATGGCCGTGTTCTCATAGCGGATTATGGCAGAATTTCTTCACTGCTGTTATTACATGCGTGGAACAAGTGTTTAAATCCCCTGCTCCAAGGGATAAACCGGGATCAAGTGTGTCTTGTGTAAAGTAAACAGGAACCAATACTGGAAAAGGTCATGACACTGAAGAAGCCAGTACAGCACGTTGAGGGGAGAGGGACGAATGGGTGACCCTTTTAACTCGACGTAATTCATCGAGATTTTATCCTTCTGAGCTCTTCCACACATTCCCGGGCTAATCTCAAATACTTTGCCCCTACTGCATACGTTTGCTTTTACAAAACGGCGTATCGGCGACATCAGAAAGCGTCGAGGTCACGGATCGCCACCGTCATCCATTTGATCCCGTATGTCTTCTGATGCCTAGCAAAGGTTAACATTTGGCAAAACGGAGCACCTGCCGGCTCTGGGGTGCAGAACATGGCCAGTCCTACACTATATACTCTACGGTGTTTTGTCCAGACGCCAAGCCACTGCAATGCTGATCTAAGACGTACCATCAAGAGGTCAGAGTAAGCGGTTTGTCTACATGTTCAGTGCCATCGACGTGATTTTAAAAACGAGGCGCCGCTTGCGGCCGTTCAAAGAACGTCACGGACACCTGGGGCTTTAGCTTGCGGAGATAGATCTAGGAACGTTTAGCATCTCGTTACGGGATAACGCGAGCCGGCGATGCACGAGAATGAGATCGAGAACCAAGAAGGTTCTCGGTTTGGTCCATGAGCTGCAGGGGTTCTGCCGCTTGTGGTTGGAAAGGATGCGACACGAACGAACTCGGTTCAAATTGTTTCCCTTTCCTTAAGCGTCGAGCCGAGGCGGTTTTGTATTCGTTAAAATTGGATGCGACGGTCTCTTTATAAAAAAAAAAACAAAAAAAAAAAAAAGGTTCAAGAGTTCATGGAGAAAGGTCAGGCACAGCCAACGCAAACTAAAGTGAAAATGCTCCTTCGGGCGAGGTCCAGTGGTTTGTTAGGCAGTTTGTACGGTCTATAATCCCTTCTTCTTGACAGGGCTTCAAGTTTATTACAGTCTCCTCCTTGCAGTTCTCCTACCTGCATCACGTGCCTCGTCTTCTCGACGTTTAGAGAAGGACAAGGTCATAACTGGCTCAGACGGAGAACTCGGAGCCACTCTTCCGAGCGTGGTTCATCAGCAGGCGGCGCAGTCTTAGCCCCGCGAAAGGGTTGAACCACAGAACAGACGGGGGACCTCCGAACACGGTTTTCATCCCGTCCCAGCGTACTCGCCGCTCCCACGTCGGCTTCTCGTTCTTAAGTCTTTCGATTTCCTGCAGTCGGAGAACGAAAGCGCGAGAGTGAGAGACTTTCAGTAGTGGGCGGGACCAGGCAGACATTTTTCCCCCCCATACAAATTCATACAAGACGATACTAATAAATTACATCATCATCATCATCACATATAACGTATATAACATAACATCAAATAATATATTGCCTAAAAAGTATTATTCATTATTATTCTAGTCTTATTCAAACTAAGGCGAGTCACCTGAATATAGCCAAAAACACCCACTCTACAAAATTATTATTATTATTATTAAATAAGAATAATAATAATAATTCCAGAAAGTGAACAATTCGCTATCTAAACGTCAGACTATTCAAAATGAAACACGTTCACTGATTGGATCCTGAACGAGATCGAGAGCAGGAACTTGTTTTCCCTGTTAGCCAATCAGAGTGCTCTAGAAAGGTCGGTTACAATTAGAACGGTTAGTAAATCAGATTCGTTTATTCATGTTATTTCGTCTCTGGTGCAGCTCTGGTGTTGAGAGACCACCGCTGGCCACCGGCACTCGATGAGGAAGGAACTGAACCCTGGGCTCGGCTCCCGACGCTGCTCTGCACAGGAGGGTCCTAGTTTGATTTGCACTATGGGGGCGATGGAACTGACTCACCGTCTCATCGTTGCAGATGGAGTGTATCTGTGTGCCGAACATGACGGCGGTGAAGGTGAGGAAGAGAAGTGCTTCCAGACAGAGGAAAATAAGAAGCATGACAGCCACAGGGGGGGAGAAGTCACTGCACTCTGTAATGTGACAGCAGATTACAAAATAAGGTCATTTACTCTTACAATAGGATGAAAGATCTGAACCGGATTATCTGAAACGATAGGTATTATTTATTCTGTATTATTTAAACAGAAGACACACACACACACACACACACACACACACACACACACTCGAATCCAATTAATGGGAGCAGCCGCTTATTCAGACCGAATCCTAAAGTACCGAAACAAATCCTATTATATACGTGTAATTTTATT
>JAUZST010011975.1:0-11660 GCA_034779995.1 Parotocinclus haroldoi
GGAGGGAGAGAGAGAGGGAGGGAGAGAGGGAGGGAGGGGAGAGGGAGGGAGAGAGAGAGGGGGGGAGGGAGGGGAGAGGGAGGGAGAGGGAGGGAGAGAGAGAGGGGGGAGCGAGGGAGGGAGAGAAAGAGAGAGAGAGAGGGGGGGAGAGAGAGAGAAAGAGAGAGAGCGAGCGTGAGAGCAAGAGAGCACAAGTTCTCAATCCCATGGAACCTCATTGATGTGATGACATCTGCTGGTGGAGTTAGCAAAATCTATGTAAATCTAACAGAGAAGTGTTCATTTCTAATTTATACAGTTAAAATATTGATTTAAAAAATGTGTAAACATTATGTTCTGTAAAATGTTGATCGACCTGGACGTTGACCAGACGTTACCATAGACACATACTAGTTTAGATACTTAAACATAGTGTTTTATTTTAAACAATAATATTACTTAAAACAGCATGAAAACTGTACAATATAGTAATTATCCCTGTATTTTTTTAAAATCTTTTTGAACTTACAGGAATCAATAATGAAAAAGAAAGCAAAATGAAGGCATGCAAGACTGCAATTCTCTTTTCTATCAGCAGTTTCACAGGTGTTCACGCTTGTGCAAGCTTTCTGTCATTCAGGCATGGTTCAGATATACACAAGAAAGATTTTTATTTCCTATTATAATTCTTACAAATTAGGCATTTAAAGTGACTGGACAGCACTTGGATCAGTGCTGGACATTCATGATATTGGGAACAAACATGCACGTTTTTCAGCAAGCTAGAAAGTATTTTCTGTTTAGCATGTCTTATAGACTAAGCATCATTTTGTGAAGCAACTAATGACACTGGTAGAAATCTCCCATTTGTTTCCAAATCACTCTCTGGATTTATTAACAATTGAGTAAGGGCACCTGGTGATAACCACATTAAAAACAATAGAAAGTGTATCAGATAAACACATTGCAATATTAAGCTTCTATACCAACAGAAATTGTAAACCAAAGTACTGTTCTAACAGCAAAAAGACATTGGGCATGCAGCATGCTCTGGTCCTCAAACATGCTAACAGCTAACAGTTATGAGCTCAGTTATGTAAGTTATGTACGAGTACAATGTGGATCTCTTTTGAAATGCAGCGAACGAACTAAACTGTGATGATTCATTAACCTGTGATGTTGTTTCGAGTTACATTCACCCATATTAACCTCAAGAATACATGTGAAGTGTACATTGTTACTTAACATATATACGTTTTTATTTGCTTTAATATAAATAAATATATATATATAAATATATAAATAAATATATATATATAAATATAGTGACTAAATACTTCAATAAATATAGCGTCCCCACCTTGTGGATCCCGTTTATTGCGGGTGGTCCTGGAACGCTGGAACCAGGGAATATAAATATATATATATATATATGAGTGTGTGTATACATACATACATATGTTTTTATGTGTGTGTCTTTATGTACTTGCATTGACACAGAGACCTGTGTGATCTCTCACGTTGACAAAATCTAATGACCTGCCTGTTTGTGTGTAGGTGGGTGAGAATGTCTTCCACACCGATCGCTGGGTGACTCCACTCACAGAGGAGCTCTTTAACCTTCGACCCCAGGAGGAGCTGCTGCACAAAAAGTTTGGCTTTCTGTGGTATGTGTAGGCTCCAGATCAGCCTGTGCTGCAAGGCGCGCTCATTTCATGTTGAGATTGTAAATGTTTAAAAATATTAAATGGTTTCTTCCCAAACTTTGCAGGCTTCAGACCTTGATTGTTGAGTCATAACACATTTCTCCTCTATCTAGGTTATCTTGACAAACTAGCCTTCACATATCTGTAGTAAACTTGCTTGTTAATCCTCGCATAATATCAGCTAAACTTAGGGGTTTTAACTACTGAAAAATAATAAGCCCACACAAAAAAGTGGAAACCTGACTTAACTATACAATCTACACAAACGATACACGGGTGTTAGTGTTATAACTTGAGGAAGTTTGGAAATCAGTATTTCAATCGCACCTGTCATGTATCTTGTGAGGTTTTACAACGTCAAAATGTTCTGCTATTAAACCAAATTGGTGTGATTGTTTATTTGTATAAGTGTGGTGTTTTCAGAAGTGTCATTTTGCCTGAGGTAGGAGTAGGCATAGGAGGTGTGACTTGTGCCTGTCTTAAATTGTAGTTCTTACCTGAATGCTATGATTTCAGTCACGCAGATGCATTAATATCATTGTATCTGTCACCATTTTTCAGTTTCGTATAGTAGCTACAGAAAGAAATGTAGAGAAATGTGAGGTTTTTTCTGTGTAATGCATGAATAATTAATACAAAAATGCTGGTATCTGTTCATATAGTTTAACATCTTAGCAGTTTATCTGCTGAGCAATCAATATCCAGCTTGAGCACAAGAAAGAACGAGAGGGCTCAGCTCATCGCAGCCCCAAATTTGGAGCTTGATTGAAATTTTGGGCCGTGCATGTGCTGTTGCCACCATAGAGCTTCAACTGTTTTACGTACATTAATTTTAAATGCTTAAATGAATGGACAAATCTTGTTCTTACTCTCTTTCTATTCCATAGGAGTCTGAACTTAACTTTTGTTCTGTGATGCAAGAGCATTGCCTCATTAGAATCTTTATTTCACCAAGTAGCAAGTGTAAGGAATTTTTCTTGGTGCAAATGTCAACATATAGACGTCTAAAAGTAGGTAGGTAAGTTATATATAAACATAAATAAAATAACTATAAATAAACGAAAATAAATATAGCTCATACTTTAAACCTCATTTCTCTGAATATAACATATTACTTGTGCACAAACTGGCAAAAATACATGATCACCGTTTTCGGCTGGATCATGCGAGTTCTTAAAATCCAATAAAGTTAGAAATAACTACATCAACAACTAATCTATTGACAAAAGCAGCCCTACAATACGGACAGCTACCTTCTTACACTGTAAAAATAAGGCAGTGGTTTAAGGCACTACAGGTTGTACATAAGTGATAGTTGCCATTTGCAGTATGAGGATCTAGTCATACACCCTCTGTGTGATGGGTGGAGTACATGTTTAGTCTTCTACCCAAAATCATACTCGTCATAATTTTCCCATCTAGACTTTACCATACAGTGTGAGAACATTAATATACCACTTGTCCTACCTGCCCACAGAGGTAAGAAGATACCAACTCACCCATCGAACAGCATCTTCATCCCAACTTGCGTTCACAACTTAAGGCATTACTGGAAAACAAACATTTCCTTGCTGGTTCCTGTGTATGATCATAACCTACCACAATTACAGATGTACCCAGTACAGATGGTGTCACTGCACTTCCATCCTTTAAAATGAAAAAAAAAACTTTTTGTGAGCTGGGAATCTGCTTTAGAGCACCAACTTAAAACCACGTACCAAAAAAATAAATAAATAAATAAAAAAAATAAAATAAAATTAAATTAAAAAAAGGTGGCCGCTTAGCAGGTATAAAATGTGTTTTATTGATAGAATGCTTAAAGTTTTACAACTTTCTTTCTAACAATCTGCTCTCCACTGTCAGATTGCTTTGGATTATTCAGCAAGTTAAATAGATTACAATATGAACAAAATTTTGCCACCTTCAACGGCTCTTACACTATGGTGGGAATACTGGCATTTCAGCAAACTCACTTCTGGACTGCCACGTCTTCATTTTACGATTGTTCATACGTCCTGCTTACAAAAAGAAAAATGCGAATACCCATTAGGTGCATAATTATCACAATGGCATGAATGATAGTTAACAAATTAACCATAAAATATAATGGAAAAACCACCGTACCTTTCTAGCAATGTACCATAATCATTGCCAGCGTCAAGATCAAATCCAAACATGACTGTTCCACCTTAAGACCTCTTCAACCTGGTAAATTTAAAAAAAAGAAAGAAAGAAAAGTGTAAACAAGAACAGATGCCAAAATTGCTGATGTGAGATGAATATTATAAATGAGCCAAAACCTATAGATAGACAACCACAATGGGGAAGTGATCTGATTCAACAGGCCAACCATTAGCTCCCCAAGTGGGTCAGATCAATGACAATTGGCAGAATGTCAAGAACAGTTTGAGTGCATGGACGAGTCATAGCAATATAATAGATCGGTGTACAGTCAACCTTTGAATCGGACACCACTCTTCAAATCTGAAGCTCTTGCTATTTGGATTTCAGCCAGCCAGAGGAGCTACAAGAGGAGCTTCAGCTACATGCAGGTGCACTTTAGAAAACAATTGACATTGGTGGTATGGTGGGCAGACTGCTGTAGTCTTTAACGTACAAAGTTTAAAGGTTGTGAACGGTAAAGCAAAGGAAGATTACCTCAGGTACACAGGCCTACTGTTTCTCCATACAACTAGACCAAGCGTAGCAGCTTTCTCCTGTTCCAATAACAGGAGGGATTCGCTTCGGTAGATGCAATGCTTCATTCTCCAAGGATGCGACTGAGGAATTTTGCTCCACTCTTTACAAAAGTAGAGCTCATGGATACAAGCATTTTAGTTCCTGAGCCAAAAGCATATTTTAACCAGTACAGTTCTTTTTACAGTGAGACATTTGCCTCCTTAAAGTTCCCTACCTAGTGTCGATTGTAAAACGTTCCAACAATACATCATTTAGGCACAAGTATTTGAAGGCTACCAAAGAAGAAATGTTCACCACTATAGAAAGTAGCAGTTTTATCGCCGACAATATACTGCTGCGACCTTTTATTACTGAAAATATTGAATAGCAATTTACCAGCACTTTGGTGCGTATTCGTTCTTGATCGTACAATAATGGACCTCTACTCCATACTCATTTCAGTAAGGGAGCTAGGAATGTTCAGCTAAATAAAAAAAATCCACAAGTTGGTACAAAGTGTTAGTCCCATAGTGCTCCAATTGAGCTTAATTAAGGTAGCAGAACCAATGTAAAAACTAGTCATACATATGCAGACGGTCAATTTGGCTAAATCAATCTGCCCAAGGCATGTTTGGACTGTGGGAGAATACCACCTGGATTTCCCCAGAGAACATGCAAACTCCACACCGATTGGGCTGCTGGAGTTGTCAAGTAACCACACCAATCACTACCTCTAGGACCCACTACCTCCATGTTACTAAAGGAGTATATGCTTTAATGCAGGATTTATACCAATATCAGTTAATGGCAACTGTTACTCAACACCCAAGTAGTAGCCCCATATGATAAATATCTAGTAACATTTGTGACTACATAAACAAACAGGTTTCCCCTTCAGTATAACATTAAATGCATTCACCAAACTGCTTGCAGCTGCTTTACTCAAACCTTTACGAGCAGCATAAACAGTTTAGCAAGATGATTTCTGACATTCCTCACTTGAAATCTCTAACGAGGTCAGTGATAGTTTCCCTGGACACTTAAAAGCACAAACAAAATCAGATTTACAAATTGTTTCATTTAATAGGCTCCATGAAGCCAACACAAAGGAATAGCGTGTGAACACCAATACAGAGCACATACTCCAGTTTTGGGGAGTAATGGTAACATTCCAAAATTATTTTCGACATTGGCAAATTTGCGTCCGAGAGTAAGTCCATCTTTACAGTACAAATTAAAAAAAATTCAACGTTGAGCAGAGATACCTCTGGGAGACCGAGGCGGAACGTGGCAAGCTGCAAACTGCACTTCAAGAACAGCGCCAGTGCTGGCCACCATTTGAGCAGTGTTCACCAGTCTGAAAGGAATTCACTTTTTGGATACTTGACATCTACACCGACATCCTATTTCCATTATAATCAAAAGTAACATGTTGAGTTATACAAGTCCCCCATTAATCTGATACCAAAGTTGCTTTATATGCCCTTTAAGAGGTAGATTATTAACTAAAACAGGGCTTGCCGAAAATGTGTAAAGTTTTGATCCCAATACATCTGGAAATAGGGTTGGTTGGCACAGTAACAGCAGAACTGTGACAGATGGTCCCAACAGACCAAGCTGATATTACGAGGCTCATCATACATCAAAAGGAAAAAAAAAAGAAAAAAAAAGCAACTGTTGGGCAGCCGTGAAATACATCACAACCAATACCCTGCACCCCCTGGATTTTTAAAAACAAAGAAAGCTAATACATGGACAGATCCTTGAGGAGCGCATCATTTGAAAATGCAGCCAGTGAAGCCAGTTGGTCTTGGGTCTTATTCGTGTGCAGCTGAGGAAGAAGTAGGCACACATGAGGACACTGATGCATCGGAACACATTTGAGTCTGATAAACATCCCATAAACACTAGGGGGATAAAACATCAACTGAACGTTAAAGCTAAACAAAGTGCCACTATTCGAATTTGGTTTAGTCATTTGAAGGCTGCGTTCTTTGGTTCAAAGCAGAAGTAAAATGGGTGCAGAACCTCAATTGAGGTGGGCAATCTAAAATCGAAAAAGGGTCTAGGACATCAAAAGCAAGAACACCAACTGTATTTTGCCTCATGTCACTAATATTTAAACTGTGCCGCAGAAACAAAGACTGATTGGTTACCCAACTAGATCAAGTTCCACAAATTCTTAAAATGCTTAGGGCACAAGGCTTGTTCCTTGGTCACTGAGATCATTCTCCTCAAGCAGGACGTGTGTACTTGATAGCTAAGAGGGGTTTACAAGACAACATAATGAACCAGGAATCAAGAACTCCAGCCAAATTGCTAATACATACCATAGCCATCATAGTTGTCTCTGTACGAGTTTCCACGGTCCCCATAACCAGAACTTCTGTAAGTACAAACATTCGGTTACATTACATGACAAACCTTTATCCAACTATACACAGTTACTTATATAGCAAAAGTATATTACTGTTCTATTTAAACACCAATTCACATTATCGATTACCAATACAAAATGGTCTAGCTTACCGGTCTCTATTGTATCCTCGACCCCCACTTGAGTAGCCGCCGCCACCGCCACCATAGCTTCTGTCACCTCCATATCCACGGTCACCACCACCACCATAGCCCCTGTCTCCACCACCATAACCACCACCACCTGTGAAGGAGGAGAAACCATCAGTCATCAGAAAAAATATAAGCCCACTGAAGATGTAGACCCTATTAGTTACAAATCCAAGTTCTAAACTACAAAAAAATCCCAAATAATCGGTTTCAGAAACTTTACACTATGTCCACTTACCTCTGCCGCCTCTGAAATATCCACCCCCTCTTCCTGAGCTGCCACCTCTATATCCACCACCACCACCTCCACCAGAGCGACCACTTCCTCCTTTTCCAGCCTCATCCACACGGATTGCCCGGCCATCCACAGACTAAAGGCAAAAAAAATAAGATTACACCAAGTACACATTGATATATTCAATTTTAAGTGAAGTAAATCCAACCAGTCATACCTTTCCATTCATTCCTTCCATGGCATCCTTAGCATCCTCTGGATTCTCAAACGTAACGAAGCCAAAGCCCCTTGACCGGTTGGTTTCCCTGTTTCTCGCAACATGGACTGCAAGAACAGCATTCTTATTAACATTTTACAAAATCTCATACGAACAAACTGAACACAACCACGTAATAGCACAGTCTTGGTTAATGAAAATTGTATCGCAGTATACAAACTTTCCCCCCAAAAAAGTACTCACCGTTAGTGATGACTCCGTATTTGGAAAATGCATCTTCCAAGGACTGTTCGGTTGTGTCAAAGCTCAGACCACCAACGAAAAGCTTCCCTTCGTCAGCCATGATTTCAAATCTGTTAACAAAAAATAAATAAATAAATAATCAGAACCTACTATTGTAAAACAAGTTGAATTATCGCTATAGTTAACGCGAATGTAATTAGAAAGTCCTAACTTGCGCTACGTGTAGGCCTGCACCGTCGGCTTAAACAATGCATGGCCCTCGTGTTCGCCTCGCGCCGCTTTTCTAGGCTGGCCTACTCCTCGGGTGCAAGCGGGAACAAAAGCGAACCCACCAGTGTACGAAGAATAATTAGCCCCAAACTGCATAAACCGTAATAACTGCAATCCTACACTTTGTCTAGAAATTTACACGTTCAGTAAAACCGCACAGGTCAGCCGGTAACGTAGTTACAACGAAAATGTACGCAATTGCTAACGAACGGCTAAGCTAACCACGCCATTTTGTCCCGATTGGAAGCTGCAATTTTGGAGAATAAAGAAATACTTAGAAAAACTACCTTTAAAAAAACAGGAATCTAAAATATTATACCGACCGCTACAATAAATAACATATCAAAACATGTGCGTATATATTTTTAAAACAGCATACCTAGTTGAGATCGATAGCTTTATGTATTTACAAAGAACTCAAGCCACCTTTCCGCTGCTGAAATGGCGGGAGGAGCGCAGAGTACCGCTTTTATACTCAAACCAGGGAGGCGGGGCTCACCAACCCTGCACCCACTACTGAATTCCTGACCGCTCTTAGATTCAGACAAAACATGAATAATACATATAAAAATGAATAGACTCAACTTTATTGTCATTACTCTGCACAAACACAATGTATCAAAATTCAGTCAGATATTTATTGATGACTAAATAACTGGAACTTGTAGGTGTTCACAAAAAAGTGCTAATAAACCTTGCTCATTTGCAACAGTGAGTAGATCAGAACCAGAACAGAGAACATACATGAACCAAAAACCTTATTGTATATCACCAAGTGTTTTTTTTTCTCAGGTACAGTAGTAGACTTTAGAATTGTCAAAGTAAAGGCCAGCGAACAACTGGACTGGGAAAAAGTAGTGGAAGAAAATCTGGAAACAAGGTATATAGCGGTTATTTCAAAATGAAATATGACCCAGTATAGTTGGTTTCAGTATTGCTACGGTAGATTTAACAGCAATCTTAATAGTGGTACATCGTGGAAGCAGCGAGCATAAAAGAAGTGGTAAGACACTGAAACAAACATGGCAGGGCAATTGGATCAAAGAGGGAAGGTGGGTTGGAAGGAACTTTATTACAATAAAAAAAGAAGAAGTTATCTGTCGTTTCCGATAGAGAACTATGCTGAGAACGGGGCTAAATTTGTTCAGTTTCTTAATGACTCTTTACCTACATGTCATTACCTACATAAAATTATTACAGCTTAGTGTTTTGGAACAGTTACTTATTTGTACCATTGTATCATTTACTATAGTGCATTTAGTTATCATTTAGTTATCATTTACTATAGTTAGCATTTACTATAGTGCAGTGCATGTAACATGTACTACATAGAAACAGACCTTGTGTGTAATTTACTGTGGAGAACTTCTAAAATATCCAATTACTGTTAAAAGTAATGGTATGTATTTACTGGTCAGTGTGTTTGAGCTCATAAAGAGGCCCAAATCCTATGGACTAAGTTGACTAAGATTTCCTGGTCTGGGTCACAGAACATCCACCACCTGCATTTAAGCATTGTCCTCGGCAGGAAACCAGTGCATGTTAAGGCTGATTAGGGAGCAGAGGAACAATCCTCAGACTTGACCAATTTTGGGCTCAAACCTGGGTTCTTGTTCTGTTGGGCTAGTGCTGCACCAGCCTAGTGTTACTTTCTACTACAACAACTACAAATAATAACAATAACTGAAATGTAAGTCATATTAGTCGCATTTCTGTGTACAGTAACTTCACAAATCATCTATTCAAATGACAACAGACAATAACAATACAGTTTATATGTTCTGTGGTTTGTCCCATTTAACAAAAAATACATAAATCTTCACTAAACCATCCTACAAATAAAAAACAGTGGGTTGTAAACTGTAACCTTTTAAGATGTTGATGAACCATTGCTGAGGTGCATTCACTTATTTGAAGGAACAAAGAACCTATTCCAGGCATTATTCAAAGAGAAAATAAATATCCTACAAAGCTAATCCTCACACTGTTAAAAATCTTTGTTCTGAGAATGTGAAATTTAATGTTCTCAGAACATGAATGTGAAAATAGTTGACCTCAAAACAAAAAATGTGTTGTTTGTCTATAGCATTTTTTAAAACCAATTAACTTAAAAGTTTATACTCAGTACGTCAGCAACACTGTACTTAGCCGACATTCAAGGCTAATAAAAAACTTAAGTTGGGTGAGCAACAGCAGGACTGGTGAAACTACTGCATGCATGTGCAATAGAAGAGTCTCTGAAGAGTTTTCTGAAGAGGACATTTTAGGTGTCTTACTCGCTATGATGCTGCAACAAAGAGACCCTTTTAATGTTTAACTAATTTGTTCAGTTTCAAAATCAGCTGTCATATTCCTGTCTGATGATGCGAAATTTGGTAAGTATTAAGGTTTTCGTACAATTTCTTAAAATTTGAATTTCATTTATTAAGAATTTGCGTTTGCTATGCTGTCTTCACTTGTTCAGTTGAAACTAAACAAATGAGGTTTGTACACACAAAATAAATTGCTGTACCAACCACTATTGATACATAAAATAACCACATACCAACATACCATTGACGTTACTTAAATGTTTTATTTGGCCCTAAATTCTAGGGCTGTTAGTAGAACTTTTTACAGAACTTTAGTCAGACCAACTAAAAATGTTTACAAATGGGGAAAAAACAACAGATTAGTTAGTTGGTGAGCCTTGAATTTTTTGACAGTGTAGCCTAACAAAAAAATATTAAATACTTTATAATAGTCTGAAAAAGCAGCCCAACTAGTCTACTGGTTGGAAAATCTACATGTCTACATCACAAACGTATTCATGCTTTCCTACAGGACAGTGTGTGGGGCAGGCGTAGACGGCTCCGTCGTTAGACATCAAAACAAAGAAACTGAATGGTAGAGACATTGACCTAGATGAAACCTAATTAATGTGAATGGTTTTTCAGAGAGGCGCTCTTTGGGTGTCAGTCAGTTTCTTCCTGTGATCATTATGCAGGTGTAGGCAAGTGTTAATCCTCATTCCAAACTATTTTATATGCTAATAGTGCAAAATGAAAAAAGAGTAGATAAGCTCTGTTACAGGATTCTTATGCATTTAAACACTCATAAGTAACAGAACAAAATTAATTAAGGATGAAGTGCTAGAGCAGGTAATTGTCCCTTTACACATTTTAAGTCTGTAAATATTTATAGTACATATAATAATTGTATCCGTTTTCATTTGGTTACACCTATTGCATTCAGCATGAGTTTCGGGGTATACAGTGGGTATTGAAAGTATTCAGACTCCTTTAAATTGATCACTCTTTGTTTCATTGCAGCCAAAGTTCATTTTATTTCTCATTAATGTACACTCAACATCCCATCTCGACAGAAAAAAACAAATAAATAAATATATTATTATATATAAATATATATTTATTGAAAAAAGAAAAACTGAAATATCACATGGTCATAAGTATTGAGACGCTTTGCTCAGTATTTATTTATGAATCTTCTTGGGAATGATGCAACAAGTTTGGGGATTCTGTGCCATTCTTCCATGCAGATCCTCTCCTGTTCCATCAGGTTGGATGGTGAATGTTGGTAGACCTCCATTTTCAGGTCTCTCCAGAGATGTTCAATTAGGTTTAGGTCAGGGCTCTGGCTGGGTCAGTCAAGAATGGTCACAGAGTTCTTCAGAAGCCACGCTTTTGTTGTTTTAGCTTTGTGCTTAGGGTCATTGTCTTGTTGGAAGGGGAACCTTTGGCCCAGTCTGAGGTCCTGAGTATTCTGG
>JAUZST010011976.1:0-11659 GCA_034779995.1 Parotocinclus haroldoi
TGTGTGTGTGTGTGTGTGTGTGTGTGTGTGTGTGTGTGTGTGTGTGTGTGTGTGTGTGTGTGTGTGTGTGTTTAGAATGCTACAGTGAAGCGAGTTATGATGAAGATGTGGAAGAAACTGCAGAACAGGACACCGAGCAGGTATTTGCCAGTTCTGTCAATGTGTGGATGCGTTTTGCATTCCTTTTTTCTTCTGATGTTTTTAAATTTGTCTTATTTTTGACTGCCATGACTTTGGTTCATGATGATATGAACTGAACTAGTCTTTATCTATTGCTATCTAGATGTCATTTCACCACATATTCATCTACTGAAAAAATAGAGCTCTTGAATTTAATGTTTAAACCCTTTTTCATAAAAGTAAATAAGCAAAGGTAAACACGATAGGTGATCAGATGAGATTGATCTAAATTCTGAAAGCTGTCCCAGTTCGTCTGCAGCCGTACTTTTATATAGGCTGCGGTTTTTGTGGTATGGCTGCATGATCAGACCCATAGCCTGCACCAATGACTCAGACATCTCCCTTTATAAAACACTTCCAAACACCAGTTCATTTTGATGGCTTTATGTAAACATACTTTATATTTGAACATTTAGAGAGATCAAATACAATAAATCTGGATCACTTTTTTGTATTACAAGCTTAGACAGCCCTGCTCAGATGGTGACAGAAAACTCAATCTAGACCCATAACTAATTACAAAATATTGTTCCTGCAAATACTAAGAGGAAAACCCTGTAAATAGGATAGTAAAATTAAATTCTACGTTGCTGTTGTTAGCTCTTTTTTTGCATTTTTGGCCCATACAGCATCCCTGTATTACAGCTATCATGTCACATTACAAGACCGAATGTGCAAATACACTGCTCACAAAAATAAGGGGATATTTCATCTTGAAATCACTCCTAATTTCGGTGAGAAGTAAACACCATTAAACATTACTAAGAGTATACTCTAGTTTGTTTCTTCATTTAGTATATTGACAAGAGGGGCCACTCTTTTCTGTAAGCTAGTTTTTATTTTTATGCTGATGACATCCAGCTGTACCTCCCTATTAGATTAATTGAATATAATAATGTGGGTGCTCTGTGATGTTGTCTGGAGGACCTGATAAATAGATTTTTTTTGCAACTGAACAAGGCTAGAAATTTTGTTTGGTTCTTCCCAAGCGATTTGTACTATGATTTGGTGCATTAGTATCAAGATGCAAAGGTATGTTGAGTCTGGGTGTGAATTCCAATATTAGGAATTGCCTTTCTTATTCTGATTTCTAGTTTCTTTCAGGTTTTTTGTTTTAATGGCATTCAAAATAAAAGCTTTATTAAATTGTTCCGTACCTATTCCTTTCACCCGTTAAACTCGTTGATTAATGATTCACAGCTTATGTCAATTGTCAGACAAATGATCTTTGCATAGTACCTTCAAATTAAATGTTTATCTTTTATTTTCTCACATTTATTGTGTTAAGCAGAAAATGTAAAACTGTTGGTTGGAAAAGTATGGTATTGTACAGAAGTCTTAAACCATCATTAAGTTAGATAAACCTTTGTTTTAGCAGTGGTATAATGAGCATGTATCGTTATTTATGAGTCCGTTTGTTAGAATACCATGAGAAAATACCCCCAAAATTATATGCAGTATTGAAAAACTAAAAATAAACTGAAAACTGCCTCTATAGGCTACAGTGGCAGTTATTTAGTGTGGCCTTCCCTTACATTTCATCTGGATGCCAAGTTGACCCTTGTAGAGTCTAGAAGCTTGATCAAGAATGTTCTTTTTGGAAGGGAAGCTTTTTACTTTTGCCTGACCATTTTGTTCTGAAAAGCCTTTTTTAAATTATGTGTAAATATTTCCTGTATTTGCTGTTCTTAAAGAGACTAAGAAATAATTAGGTGTGGTCAACATAAAATTGCTAAAACAACAAATCTAATGGTGGCCTAAGACTTTTGCACGGTACTGTACATTTGTAAATAACGCATCTTTGTAGACTTGTTACTGATTTGACTGATTATACTGCCACAGCAAGTATTTGTTCAACAGTATCTCTTTCTCCATGTGGCTGGAATTGCTGTAAAATAAAGTCTCTTAAATGTTAACATTCTTTTCAAATGCATGTAAATATGCATTTATACACCCATTGACCAAAAATAAAGCCCCCAGATACAAATGTTGAATTGCTGCAAAACATTGCAGTTAAGTTTCAGGCAGATATGTAAACGATTACAGGTGTGGTCTGATTAGACACTGGATGGTGTCACGAGGGTGTAGAATGCATCTCTTGCTGCTTAGTGAAAAGGCCGTTGGAATCTACATTTGGGTAGTATATTTCTTGGTGTGAAATTATTGACTGTTAGACATGCCTCTATGACATGTTTGCCCACAGATGTTGCCACTGGGCCTGTAGACACTGCACACTCATAGTTTGCTGAAGCAGGCAGCCCAGCTGTTTTCATAAGTGCTTAATCGGTGATAAATATGGCAACCAGGCAGACCAAGGAAATCTGGGAAACCCTTGCTGAAAAATGCCAGTAGGAAAGAGGTAACACACGGTTAAAGAGGTAACACACGGTTGCAGGATGTCCTGCACATATTGTCTTGTTAGTGGTGATCTTTTTATAGAGCAGTGGGTGAAGCACTTTTATGCCCTCTTGTGGCAAGACCGCACCTGTAAACATTTAGATGTCTGCCTGAGACATAAATGCATGCCGAGTTTTGCAGCAATCTGCCAGAGGTTGCCATTTTTAATGGTGATAACTATTTAACAAGTGATTATGGTCTTTCCCTGGGACAAAAACATGTTGAACTGTAGTGGTGTTTGGTCTTTGTTATGCAGGACTGTCTTCCCCCACCACGCTCCTGCTCGTCCCCGTGCCAGGTCATGCTCCCTCTCGAGTCGCCAGTGTGTAACACCTCGGAGTGTGTTAGTACAGATAGCGAGTCATGGTTGGAGCTCAGCTCTGACTGTCAGGGTCCTCAGATCAGCATCAGTGAAGATGCAGTTGAGCGGCTGCAGGATTGTCACAGTGACGAATGTGAGTGATCAGCATTTGTATCTGTGTGTCCTTCCAGTATTATTTCCCTTACCATATACTAGTATTAATGCTGCTACTTTACATTATTTTTTTTTATTTTGTCTTCCATTACAAATCATACATTCCGCATAGTGATTTAAGTAGAATATTTAAGGAAATTTACATGTATTTTAGGATTCATTTTGTATCTTTCAGTACAGAAAAGCAAGTAGCATTTGTGAAGGGTGTGCTGCACCACTGGTCACTGTGAGCAGTTCATATATCATCCTGTTTCCATGTCTTGTCCATGTTTGGATTTGTGACATTAAGCATTGTTATCTGAAAAGTTCTGATCAAATGAAGCTTCGCTCAAATTCCCTTAAAGTAAATCACACACAAGTGGGGTTATTCCACCAGGGCCACCGACTGACGAACTGGAGATGTTGTATCTGCACCTCAAACAAGCCAGTCTTACTCCGTGTGGAGCGCCACAGCTTGTTACCAAGCGAGACTACAGGTCATCCTTCATCAAACGCTGCAAAGATGAAGCTATTAACGACAAACTGCACCTGGTCCGAGCACTCAACAGCACTTTAAAGGTAAGACTTGTTGTGTGTGAACTGCTCTCAGACAGGTGGTACCTTAAAAAGAAGTTCAAGAAATCTGAGAGATTACAATAGTGACTGTCAGGAAGATGAAAAATCGTGTGCATTAACAACAGCTCTGCTCCTTCAAGTCCTACATTTGTAAGTTTAAATGTAATGATTGGCAATTTTGATGTTGCTGAACAGTAAACAGTGTTGTTAGTGTTGTTTTGTTTCATCGTAGTTATTTTCTTAAAGAAAACCACTGTTGGAAAAACATAAAAAAACCTAATGGTGGGGAAAATATATAAATGCTTCAGTAGTCTGATTCAGTTGAATAAAGACCGTTTTATAGTGGCATGTCTGAAAGCAACCAGCGGATGGCACCATAGATTCACATGCGTGTAAGGAACTTGCACTACTTGGACTACTTGTCAGAAAGCCAAGGTTCCACTGATGTATCACACCATGTGTAAAACTTGACATTACATATGACATGACTTCATGATGTGTGTTTTGTTTTTCAGGCCAAAGAGGCAGATCTGCTAGCTATAGAGCAGGTTCTGGCCTATTCAGAGATGGATGCAACAAAATACAGACAGTGGAGGAGCGCAAATGTGCTCCTACTGGAGGAGATCAAACAGAAAATGAAAGCAGTGGAGGGGAATCACAGTGCTGAGCCAGAGCAGACACATAATGCTACGCTGATGGTGTACTCCGAGACCAGTGTATAAGTAACCTGCCTTTTAGAGAACTTCTACCAAACTCTTGTATAGTGTTGGTGGTGTATTTTACCCAACGGTCATTTTAGGGGGTTTTAAATGTTAGCCTTGAGTTGTTCGGGCCATGCTAAGGCAAAAGTTTTGTCAAAATGTGTTGTTTTTACCTGGGTATTTTCATTGATGGATTAAAACCTACCTTAATGTTGGCTGTCGAGCTAGTGGTTAGCTGTACGTTGGGGGAACTTTGTGTGCAGTTACTGACATGGTGGGTCCATGAATACAAGTCACTGCTTTTCACTTGGCTATAAATTTGAGAACCTAAGTTGGTGTGTTTTGGATTCCGACACTGATACAGCAGTAATGGGCAAAAGGTCACCACTGAATTAGATGTATCGTCGTTTAGTAATAGTATAATTTACACATCTGTCATTTAGCAGATGCCCTTATTCAAACTTACAACTGATACAATTTTACAATTCAAGCAATTGTGTGTCAAGTCTCTTGCTTAAGCCCAACACTGGCAGCTTGGCAGAGGTAGGATTTGAACCCTGAACCTTCCGGCTCATAGTCCAGCACCAAAACCTCTAGGTCACCACAGTGCACAGTATAATGACTGCATCTAATTATTTCTCTCTTTATTAGAATACAACCCAAAGTTACATTCAATTTGTATGCAAGATTTAAAATCTGAAACATTTATTTAGTGAGAGCTCCCCATACACGTGAGCAATAGCATCTGGAAGCTTCATCAGGATGAGCCTTCTGTAGTCAGAAGAAGATTGGGACTTTTTGGAAGGGTAGCAGCCAAGAAACCAGTGTTTCAGAAGAACAGGGTGCCAAAGCTGATCTCTGCTAAAAATCATAAACATTAGAATGAAGATCAGTGGAAAAGAGTGCTGACGAATCCAAGTTTGACAGTTTTAGGTCCAGCCACTGACGAAGAAATATTCCTGTATCATTTCATCAATTAGTCATCAATATACTATTAAGGGTGCAGTTTGTGTGTGTTTATATTGCGTTTGTGTTGATTGCATGACAATGATTGCAGCCATTGTCATATCAGT
Source organism: Parotocinclus haroldoi (assembly GCA_034779995.1). NCBI lineage: Eukaryota > Metazoa > Chordata > Actinopteri > Siluriformes > Loricariidae > Parotocinclus > Parotocinclus haroldoi. Next base: position 5,382 of record JAUZST010011976.1, read on the forward strand.
TAGCGCAGTTTGTGCTGCTGGAGGGGCAGTACGTTGTCAGAGGTAAGCGTGATCGCCTCGCAGACATCCTCAGCTTGAATGTTTGCCCAGACTGTGTAGTGTTTGCATGTTCTCTTCTTGTTTTTCTGGGCATTAAGTACTCTGGTTTAATGCCACAATTCAAAGACGTTTTCAACCGGTCAACCAGTGTCTCTAAAGTCTCTCACTGTGCATGAGTGAGTGGGAATGAGTGCATGCTTTTTGACTCCTCTCTAGGATCGTTTCACTGCCTGAAATGGATAAAGCAGGTATGACAATGCACCTTGTTAGAAGTGCTCGTAGGTGTGCGGGTAGTGTCTATTTTCTTGTCTGACCCATTATCATTGTCAGTTTAGTGGAAATTTTCTCTGAGGAGTTTAAAAACTGCAGCACAGTTTTGGACCTGATATTGGATACTTGCAGCACCAGTAGTACACACACCAAGTTCTCTTTCCACCACAGATACCCTTAACTGAGTATCTGCAAAAGTCTTAGACCACCATACCGCCATTAAATTTGTTGTTTTCACAATGGTATTATGGTCGTCTATGAATTTTGTATGCAGTATTAAGATAATGGGCTTCTATGGGTCACATTGGCAACTATTTAGTGTGATTTTTTCCATTGCACTTGAGCAATAGCAACATCTGTCAGCTTCATCAGAATGCCATGTCCACCCTTTTTTACAGTCTAAATAATCTTGGTCCACTTTGGTAGCAGTCAAGATACCACTTTTTTCTGGAGGTCACACTAAATACTGATGTCTGCCAGTGGTTCATAAAATGTTCTTGTTGTTTTTTAAATGTGTACATACTACTTTTATTTTGTTGTTTGTATCTTAATAAAAACTGAAGAATAATTAAATGTGGCTAAAACGAATCTAATGGTGGCCTGAATCTATTAAAAACTTGATTAAGGCTGTGACAGTTAAGGCCCTGGATTATTGATTTTGATTGGGTTGTCCCAGAACCACCAAGAGCAAGACATTGAGTAAGAACCCTACACTTCAAAGACATACTCTGTAAAGTTGTATCCATTGTATGTCGCTCTGGATAAGTTTAAATGTAATTTGGCCACACTATACTGCTGAAAATGACAGAAATTGAGTTCAATCAACATTTAATCATCCATGTTCAGTTGAGGTGGTTTAGACTCCTCAGTTTTAGAATAGATAATGCTTAATGTCAAGCGTAGACAGATGACACATGTAGACACTAACCTGTCACTCTGTGTAAGGAGTTTTAGCCAAGCCTGTAATTACTTCTAAATAAATATCTAAAGTGTTGTGTGAGCTTCTGTTTCTAATCCATGTTCTTACTTGTGTATTACTGTGACGTACAATCTGTCCTGATGAATGTATTAAATCATCTCTAAACAAGAAATCCATAATTTAATGAAAAAGACTAGACTGGAAAAGTATACACACTTTTCTCTATCTTCATTACACAAAGCCGGTCAGAGTTGTGGCACGCCATCTGCGAGCATGAATTGTGTTGAATGAAAAAAGATTGCATGTGAATAAAGAGATTCCTCATTGAGAAGCGAGGGAGCAGGGTACTGGCATGCAGATCACATGCGACCATCTGCTGCTGTTATTGTGTCGCACTGGTATAAAGAATGAATCAGACTCTGTTCTGGATCTGTTTTAAAAGAGAAATGAGCGACGTCTGGACGCTAGATGGATCTGTGTAGCACAGACTAAAATAAGACAGGGACACGAGCCATCCTCTATGTATACACTAGATCCAGTCCAAGTGGAACGGATTCAGATGAATTAGGTCACTCTCTGCCAACTGTTCTAAAAATAGTTTTGTACATATTGCATTTTTTCAGAACCATTTTAATCCATCATTACTGAGTGTGCAAATCATTCTGGGACTGTCTGCTAGCCTTTTAGCCAAAAGTCTGAGACCACTGGTGAAAATGCTGCTTTATATATTTTTCATTTTATGTACAAGGCTTTTCATTGCAAATCATATACAGGTGGTCCTCGTTTTACGATGGGGATGCGTTCCAAGGAATCCCCCCTAAGTTTAATGTTCAATCTGTTTGTTTTATTCCATTCTTGGTAGCCTGAACTAAAATATTAGAAAATAACACATTTTAGAAAAGATCTTAGGAAGACATTCAGAACATGCACAGAAAGTATAACATGGCAACCTAGTCAAGCATGACCTTACATGAATGATGTGACTTCCAGCTAATGGCTTTTCCAGACCTACACTGGCAGACCTATGCGGTCTCACCCCAAACACCCATAACTCTTTAAGGTACCTACTGGATTTTTAAAGAAGGCCTAAATAAATGAGGTCTTCGCAGAGATGCTTATTATTACCCTTGACTTCTTGTATAGATGTTGGTAGATAGTATGAAGATGGAAGATCATATGAATCCTGAGTCTGGAATCTTCATAATAATACAGGATAATGTTTTTGAGCTTAACATACTTCTCACAAAAATTAATAATTTTTATGAGTAGTGTAATTAGACTTACTCTGGAAAGTACCCGCTTGATTTATAGCAACTTTATTTATTTAACTGTTATTATTAGGTTAATTCTACAATAAATACAAACGTAACTATTCACATTAACATATATAGGCCATCTGACTGGACTTGACTATTGTAGAAGCATATTGTATTTATTTGGTATATTGGTTAAAGAGTTTTTGTATTGTTTTACTTACCTTTATTAGTATATCAGTCAGGTTGTCTACAATCCTGAATCAGAAAAAGTTGGGACAGTAAAAAATTAAATATAGTAAAATGCAGTGTCTTACAGTGTCTTTATTATATAACTTTAAATTTGATGTTTTATCTGGCCAACTTCTTTTCATTTGTTAATAACCATCCATTCTTGCATTTCAGGTCCGTAACACATTTAATAAAAGTTGGAATAGTTTGGGGTTAGTAATGAGATTAAAGAAATGAAAAATGTGACATGAATAATGATGTGATTTATAACACGTCATGTCAACAGGTGTTTACAGTTAGCATTTGCTACAAAGCCAGTGTCCTTAAAAGTGGGTATTGGGCAAGAGATTAGTTTGGCAAACCTTTGTTGACCAGTACAATACGGAATTACATTCACAAAAGCCACTTAAAACTTTACTGTGCAAAAAAGAATTTTGCATAAAAATAAATTATGCATATCCAGAAGATGCAAAGAATTCTGAAATGGAAAAATGGGCCAATGAGGAATCTGTACTATTGCAGGCCTTAAAACATGTTTGCAGGAAGAATAGGGGAAAAAATAAAACCTGAAACACAATCACTTAAAGACATATTTTAAGTGTTGTGAGAAGGAATGGCAACATGCTGTAAATGCTGTTCCATCCCTACTTTTTTGGATTGTGCTGTAGGCCTGAAATGTGGGAATGGATGTTTATCATCACATGAAATTAAGTTGACCAGACAAAACATGAAATATTTTGAGTTCATACTGACCTCAGTGAAATTTAAGTAACCATAAGAAACACTTTATCAGTATTTTCCAGAGTGTCCCAGCTTTTTATGATTTGTTCTTAGCTTTTTTATTGATTCCCTTTACCTTAATTTGTTCAGGAAACACAATGAAATATTAATTATCTAAGTCACTGGATATAGGCTTCAAAGTGGGCGCCTATAAAGTGGGTCTCATTTCTCCATAAATCCACTGTGTCTGGGACTTGTTGTGTCCCTGTAGTTATAAGCTGAAAATTGAATTAGATCTCAAATTTTCTGTGTTGTTGTTTTTTGTGTGTATTTGCTATTAAACCTAAGATCTTGTTCAGGAACAAAAGAAAAGTCAAGATTCTCATTTAGTATCTCAAAATCCCAGTGTGAAAAACTTAAATCTTTTTTTTATCCTAACTGTCAGCACTCCTCATGATGGGTTTTCTTTGCTAAAGCAGAGCAGTGTGAATAATGTGGACAATGTCTGCTGGTTTCCATTGTCTGTCTCCCTAGAGCAATCGCTTACTGCTTTCACAGAGAGTGAAGTGATTCGATTTCTCCCCAGTGTGTAAATCTAATACAAATGCCCCTCAGCTATGATTAGGTCCTGTCAGTTAACCTTTTCCTCATTAACACCAGGTACTGAGGGATATGTGACGGTGGATGAGGTGAATGCATGGTGGGATATAGGTGTTAATGATGTTTGGCATGCTGTTTGGAAGCAAGCCCTAAGGCTAAAGATAAGGTCTAAAACATTTTATGAAGCTTCAAAGGGATTCGAAAAATCTGAGAAGCAAGCAAATAGCATATATCATATCTGAATGGGGTGAAACGGTGACACAGTGGTTAGCTCCAGAAACACAGGTTTGAAACCCAGCCTGGCCTCCCTATGTCTCTGTGTGTTTCTTTTAAACTCTAGAAATTAACAATGAGACAGTTTACAATAAAGTATGTCTTACTCATTCAGTGTAATATTTGCTCTCTTTGACATTTCATATACACCTCTTTATGTCTACATTTTAACGTCCTTTTTTAATTATGATTTAAGTATTTGTTTGGAATGTTTTATTTGTGTTGAGCAATCAATCAATTGTGTAACTGTATCATTGACAATAAAGGCATCAATTCAATTCAGTCAGTTTTGAGTTCTCCGATTTGCTTGCACATTGCAAAGACGTATGTTAGGTCAAATGGCATCTATACAGCATCCCAGTGTAAGAGTGTGATTGCATGTGTCTTGTGTTCCCACCTTGCACCTTGTGCTGCCAGTTATACCCCATATTTGGTCTGATATAGCCCTGAATGGGATTAAGCGGGTATGTAAAGTGAGGAGTGAGAGATTTTCGAGCTTCTGTGAGACGTTTAATCATCACCCACACTCAATTACAGTTACACACATGCAGTTACATGTAATTACCAACCTATGTTTACTGGCAAAAGTTTGGCTTCACACTTGCTGCGTTTACACGGTCACATTTTTGTTCATTTGGATTGAAATAACATAATACAGTGCTTGGCAGAAAAACTAATTGTAATGTAAAACATGACATAAAACCTGAGATTGATCCCTGGGCTGGACCACATGAAGGATGAGTGGTGCAGTTACAGGGTCATGTAATGGACTGACATCCCATCCATAGAGCACCTTCACAAATGGTTTCCCACACCTGGACCCCAGACCCTCCCCTGAGCAGGATCGCAACTATGACCAAGATAAGCAGGGTCAAAATGGGAACTTTGACCTTTTCAGATAACCAATAGTGTTTCTTATAAATTAAACACTTTTAAATAAGATTAAAGAAAATCACCAAAATGTATTTCTCAAAATTTCCCACACCCGTTATAATGGCATTGTTGTAATTTACACCTTGGCTTGTTTAAATCCTGCTTTGTCATTCTAATAAACACCATTTTCCTAAGGGGATTTGTGAGTCACTAGATAATCTATGACTGCAGTTTGCCTTTGGTGTGAACCACCAGCTTCTTTATATCTAAATGAGCTCAGTTTAAAAAAAAAAGTTTACAGTTTTTCCTTGTTTGATGCTTTCTTGGAATGAAAGCAGCATTAAAAAGAAAATTATGTAAAGATGTAGATAGTAACATCAGTTTACCTGGGATTGTGATTATGGAGTGAATTCACACTTAGCACATCCTGGGAAATTCTTTTTTTTTTTCATTTTCTTATAGTTTATGTCAGTTACATGTCAGTTATGCAATATGTACTGTTAACCTCTTTGTAGTACAAGTAAAACGACCAGACTAGACTTCAAGAGAGGGATAACTGATGCTGTAACCATGAAAGTAGTCCTAATAAATACTGTGTGATGAACAGTTAAGATGTTCAGTTGATTATTTCAGTTATTTATTTGCCACTGGTTTATTCTTTAGCAAAAGATACAATGTATGGGCAAACAAGCCCTCATTCAGTGAACTCTGTGTGGGGGTTGAGTTCCAAAAACGATACCAGGTGAGGGACAAGAGGGGCACAAAGCTATCCTTTGATTTTTGGAGTTAGAGACCCACAAGGTCCAGAGTCCAGTACCTTAACCGCTAGGCTTAACACATAACACACTTTTTATGAGCTTGAACAAACACTATCTTTCCGTCCACATATTTTTGAAATGTCTGTTTTGAAATTTTTCATTTCTAAAGTAGAGCTACTTTTGCTATTTGCCCATTAAACTAGTAGGTAGTAGTAACTATCTTATGAACTATGAATATTTTTACATTTCTATTAATATTTTTATTATTCAATTCAATTCAATTTTATTTATATAGCGCTTTTTACAGTGTAGCATCGTCTCAAAGCAGCTTTACAGTAATAC
>JAUZST010011977.1:0-11658 GCA_034779995.1 Parotocinclus haroldoi
TTGAGTAAGAACTTGTTTTTTTACAGTATTATTACTTTGCATGCTGAGTATCTATACATTGTGTTGGAGATCGTTTAGAAAAACTTGGTTGCAAATTTATTTTTCAATGAACAAAGTTTGTAAGCAACAGTAGTTCCACCTATATAGAATGGAGAGGTCTATAATTTTTGTTGTAGGTACACTTCAATGATGAGAGACAAAAAAATCACATTGTATGATTTTTTTTTTCTATTTTTATAATAAAAAAGCTCAACATATTATTGCATAAAATAAGTATTTTATCACCTACCAATCATCAAGAATTCGGACTTTCACAGCCCTCCTTTTCTGCACTTATTACCTGTATTAGCTGCACCCCATTGAACGCGTTACCTGTAAAAAGACACCATGCCCAAGACCAAAGAGCTGTCTAAATTGTAGACAATAGTCAATCTTCCTAGGTCTGGGGCTCCATTCAAGACCTCGCCTTGTGGAGTAAGAATGAAAGTTCAGGAATCAGCCCAGAACTACAAAGGAGGACCTGGTCAATGACCTGAAGAGAGCTGGGACCACAGTCTCAAAGATGAATGTTAGTAACACATTACGCCATCATGGGCGTGGAAGCATGGGAAACATCATACTTTGGGGGTGCCTTTCTGCAAAGGGGACATGACGACTGTGCCATATTGAAGGAAGGATGGATGGGGTTATGTATTGTGCAATTTTTTAAATATTTATTAATTTTTTTTATTTGGGGAGAGCAACCTCCTTCCCTCAGTAAGAGAATTGAAAATGGGTCATGGCAGGGTCTTTCAGTTTGGCAATTACCTGAAACCCACAGCCAGTGCAACTAAGAAGTGGCTCCATAAGCAGCATTTCAAGGTCCTGGAGTAGCCTAGCCAGCCTAAAGACCCGAACCCAATAGAAAATCTTTGGAGGGAGCTGAAACTCAATGTTACCCAGCGACAAACCTGAAAGATCTGGAGAAGATCTGCATGGAGGAGTGGGCTAAAACTAAGGTCAAGAACTACAGAAAACGTCTGACCTCTGTAATTGCAAACGAAGTTACTTTTTTTCTGTCGTACCAAATACTTATTTTATGCAGTAGTAATATGCAAACACTTATTTACAAATCATGGTGTGATTTCTCTGAATTTTTTTGTAGATCTGACTATAATTTCCTGTGGTCATTTAATTGGTTGTTGAAGTCAATCGACATTGTTGGGAAAGAAGTTAAACGGAGCAGTCCTGCATTACTGTAGAAGCACCACTGAAGCAGCAAAACAAACCAACTACCAACAAGAGAAAGGGCAGGATGACTGTCTTTTTTTTCTGTTTGTGTCCCTACAGTTCTTTCGTTCGATACAGACCACATGCACAGAGCTACTAAAAATTATTGAGAGATACCAGCAAAGGATTACACGTGAGTTCCAAAAGACAGACACACACACACACAAACAATATTAACCTAATAACTTGACCGGAGTGCCCAAACTGTGCCTCTTAGAGCCTCTGGTGTGTTTAATGACATTTTTAGTATACCTAATGGTAGTAAGTCATCATGTGTTGAACCTTTTGATCTGCAGGCCTGTCACAGGAGGAGAATGAACTGGGCCTGTTCCTGCGTTTCCAAGCAGAACATGATAAAACTAAAGCAGGAAGCATGATGGATGCCACCAGTAAGGCTCTCTGCAGCTCCGCCAAGCAGAGGTACACCTGCACTTGCTTAAACTTGTATGAATCGAGCTATGTCGCTCGTTCCAGCTGAAACTCGAAGCGCGAGTCAAGATTCACAATTTAGTTCACAGTGCTTCGTGATTCAGTTTCTCACACATCTACAGTACTGTATTCTTAGTGCAGAAATGTCCCCAAAGACCCTAAATAAATCGCAGAGTATAGCCAACCGTATGGAAATGAAGGACTGCACCCTCTGACCTTCAGGCTGAAGAGTTCGCATTAGCAAAGATAGGGTAGAATTCACCAATAGAGCAAGTGTTTTGCTTTTACTTGTCACTTTCAATCCATTGCTCACTTATTTATGAGACTTTCAACACTTTATTCGATAAGGTTTTGTGTTAATGATCTTGGCCAACTCTAGGTGAATGTATAACGTATGTTATATTTTATGAATGGATATTTAATTTTGAAATATCCCCTCATTTTTGTGAGCACGAGTGTATTATGAGTCAGGTTGGATAATCTCTGAAAACAGATAAGACACTAAGGAAACACACACTCATTCCAGCATCTTTGAGAATTTTACTGCTTCTACACTGGTTCTAGGCAGAGAAGGATGGGTTCCCGTTAGAGCTTGGTCTTTTCAAGGTTCCTTCCCTTGCTCATTAGTTCCATGCTATTGCTTTTTTCAAAACTGTTTTGCTTTGTTTATTTAAACTATTGTTAAAACTTAATAATCACAATCTTCGGACAGCCCTAATTCTAACACAAGCATTCAAGTCACAATGGTCCTCTTCCTGGATACAGGCTCGCTCTGTGCACTCCGCTACAGCGGATGGAGCAGGAGGTGGAAACGTTTCGGAGGCGAGCCATAGCCGACATGCTGTTAACTGTGGGGCGCATGGAGAAGGCAAGGACCGAGTACCGTGGCGCTTTGCTCTGGATGAAGGACGTCTCTCAGGAGCTGGATCCTGACACGTACAAACAGCTTGAGAAGTTTCGCAAGGTCAGAGATACTGAAAGTCTTATTTATAAGCTAAACAGAGTGGTATGAACTGCTTTATGATATATGAGGATACTTTGAGGAGAATGAGTCAAATCTGGTTGGAAATCCTGACTGTGTGTAGACGGTGACAAAAAAGAGCTTAAGCTCATCAACTAGACTTGGCAGTGTTGGAATTGCAGTATTCCTGTTTTGCCGGTGTTAATAATGCACGCCAAACGGGAGTTATTCGCGTTTAAACAACAGTACATTCATTCAAGCATTACTAAATGTGTAATGACGGTATATTCCACACCAAACACGTTTTCTTTTTAATAGCAATCATATAACCTTATTTAATATGCCCCCTGCTCGATTTTTGTGACGCTCGCATGTAACTTGCTGACCCATCATTTTTTGCTTCTGGTGTTGGCACAAAAACCACCAAGATAGCAGAATGTAGCTGTGCCATTTGACCGAGTCAGGCACATGCTGTTTCTACTAGAAGTACCTTATACTCCTAATGTATGTTTGTTTATTCATTTATTTATTCTGGCTCGAGACGTGTGCCTGTTTAAAAGTCTGTGTTTGTCTGCAGTGACTTGGTTATTTCCCAGTAATACACCAGTGGAACGGATGTAAGGGTTATTGTGGAGGATTCTAGAGGATTCAGTTTCTCTCTCTTAATTGTTTTAAATGTTTTTTTTTTTTTTTTTACTGTTAAATACATGGGTGGCTCGATGGGTAGCACCCCCACCATTCTGCATGTCTGTATATTGTCCCTGTGTCTCTCTAGGTTTACTCCGGGTACTCCGGTTTCCAAAGACATGCGTGTTAGGTTAATTGATAACTCTAAATTGTGTGTATGTGTGTATGTATGTTTGTGTGTGTATATGTGTGTATATGTGTGTATATGTGTGTATATGTGTGTATATGTGTGTGCGTGTGTGTATATGTGTGTGCGTGTGTGTGCGTGTGTGTGCGCGTGTGTGCGCGTGTGTGCGCGTGTGTGCGCGTGCGTATGTGTGTTTTTGTTTGTGCGCGTGTGTGTGTGGCCACTGATGCCGACAGCGATGTTAAGGAAACCAAATAAAGAAACAAACCAACTGTTAAGTACTGTGATATTGTTATTATCTGAGAGTTATCGTGGACTAAAAATCTAAAAACCCTAATTTCGACTAACAGCCTTTCAATTACCTTTTACCCAACAAATTGTATACAAATTCAGGTTGTTAACATGAACAAATGAACAAGCTGTTGTGTTCTAGCAACACCACTACACATCAGACTAGAGGTATAGAGAACAACAAAACAGTACCAAGAATGCAGGAAGACGATCAAGAAAGCAGCTCTTCTTAAAAGCACTGTACCAATCAAACTGCAGTGCTTCATTTGGAAAGCATCAGGAAAGGGAACACAGAGCGTGCTGTCGGGCGAGAGAGAGCGTTTAGTGAAAAGCACAAAATTAGTAGCAGCAGGAAAAGTATGGACTGCTTTGGAAGTGCTGTGAGGAAAAAGTTGTTCCATACCAATAAACTGAGAATGTGTGGAGTAAATGAATAAAATGGGAGTGAGATGGCAGAGAAAGTTAAAGGTTTGGTGTCGGGTGTTGCTGGCTGCAGTTAGTTGGGTAGGTGGGGGCTCTTCTCTTATTTCTTCATTGGTCTGAAGGTGAACAAAGGAAACGGAGACCTAAAGAGCTCGTGTGGGGGCGCTCGTGCACCCACACACACACACACACACACACACACACACACACACACACACACACACACACACACACACGTTTGTATTACTGTATTTGTGAGATGCCCTCATTGACTTGAGTAGTGTGTTTCTGTAGCTTAGTAATCCTAAACCTATAGTACAGTGTGAGTCAAAAGTCACAGGACACGCGCTGTGGACTTTTCGCAAAGGCTGCCAAAACCATTACGTGGCTTGTGGTCCATAGTCCCGGTTTTAACGTTTTGTCTATGAGGGATGTAACTGTGGTCTGTCTGGGTGTCGGCTGTGATACGGCAGCGGCGTTCCCCGTACATCAGAATTGTCAACTTCTGAACCACATGAGATTTTGCAAATCTGAATTCTGCTTTTCTTTGATATGCTACATGACCAACTTCCCTTTGGTTAAAAACTTACCCTTGATCTGGCTTTCAAGATGGCGCCTATGTTCCGGACATTGCTGGGTATTCAGATGTCATTTTCCTTTTTTGGTTCTGAAACAAAAAGGTGTCCTTTGACTTTTGCCTCAGACTGCCTCAGACGATCAGTAGTGGTTTATTTTTCTGCGTGTTTTTTTTTTTTTTTTTAAATCTCACTCCATACCCTATTTTCATATTGTTGTTTACTTTCTACTATCTGCACCAGACAAACTTTTTCTTACCTCTTTCTTACCCCTTTTTTACTTAAATATTCTTTAATTATTTTAGACATATGTCAAATATGCTATAGTATATTATACAACTGTATTACAATTCAATAAAATGTATATATTTACTTAATTCTTGAATCTTAATGCATGAATCAAAAGCTTTGGGTGTTGCAGGAGAACACAAAGGAAATTAAATTCTTAACTAAATCCTTCTAAAATGGTGAAATCACTGTCTGTTATTTTTATGCCTTATTTATTTTTGATTTGTTTGTCATTCGGCACTGGACAAAATCTTCAACACCATTATTTTATAATAACGCATTGAAAATATTATGTAATTTAGTGTGTAATGGATTGAAAGGAAAAGGGGAAAGGAAAAGCAAAACAATCTATTTGTGAACTCTGAGTGATAGCATAGCTACAAAGCCTGTGTTGAAGAGAAGCTGGAAAAGCGAGTTCATGTTTCATTTTTTTGCCTCAAACAAACCTTTTTAGGGACCAACTGGGATTTTCTTACACTAATAGTAAGTCCCGGTGAACACAGCAGAGTTGTTCATTGAATAAGGGCTATTGTGAGCCTGAAACACTGAATCGTGAATCATGAATGGGGTTTCAGCTGTAACGAGTCATGCGGTTTGACTCATCCAAGTTTAAACAAGTCTGCAGAATACCGAGCAAATGACAAGAACCAAGAAACCGAGTACCGGATTTGATTTGATTTGATTTTGATGTTGAGGAACCAAGGTAGCAGTGTATTAGAATTTGGTCCCACAAGACTGTAGCTTTGACAGTTTATTTTTGTGGTTGGTATATGTGCAGGTGCAAGCACAAGTAAGGGGAACCAAAGTGCAGTTTGATAAACTGAAGAACGACGTGTGTCAGAAAGTGGACATGCTTGGTGCCAGTCGCTGCAATATGCTCTCTCATTCCCTCTGCACCTATCAGGTACCTGCACTCGACCTGTTCATTCATACTGCCTCTAAATGTTATCCTCAGTTGCTATGACTGCTTCCTTAGATGTTATTCTTCCTGTAGGTAAATGTTTGAGTTAAGTCCTATCACTTGTGTGGTGTGTCTTTCTTAGACCACACTCCTACAGTTCTGGGAGAAGACGGCAAACATCATGTCTGGCATCCACAAGGCTTTCGAGGGCTATGTGCCGTACCACTTTACAACTCTGAAGGTACGGCTGCCAGAAAGAGTTTGGGAAGCACCTTGAACGCTGAATCCACTCAACCAGCACTTTATTAGGAACCTGTGTGTCTGCACATTTGTGCATTTATTTAATCAGCTTATCGGTGCTGGTCATAAAATCATGCAGCTATGGGCTTCAGGTAATATTAACAAGAACGTCAATTAGTAGACAAGGGAAAATGCGATCTCACTGTCTGTTTCATGATTGCTGGTGCCAGATGGGATTGTTTGATTGTAGGAGAATGGCCACACTGGATGGAGATGAAATAATTGCCACGGTAACACAGACGGCCACTCTGTACAACTCAATGTGCAATACGTTGAACCTTGAGGCTGATGAGCTACAACAGCTAGACTATCCTTTTCCGTCAGCCAAGATCTCAGCATTGGTAGACAGGAAAAGAGTAGCCTGATGATCATGATGATGATGATGGCATCTCAGATGATGGGGTTTAAATTTGGTGCCAGTGATCTGAATCCTTGGACCTGTCCTGTGTTGCCTTAATGGTCCAGGCTGATGGAGGGTGTGTGGTGGTGTAGGAAAGGTTTTTTTTTTCCCCTTGGAACACATTAGGCTCATTAATACCAGTCAGTCATTGCTTGAATAGTGCAGAATATTTTTGTATGACCATACTAATGATCCAGTTTTAGTTTAGCCATGAGTTCACACTTTGCATAGAGGAAATATTGAGTTCTGACACATTGTCTTACACTGATCTGCCATAACATTAAAACGTTTCTTAAAAAGATAAAAACTTCATTTTTGACATGGAAACCCCTTTTGTCATGATAATGTGCCTGTCACACTACAAACATTGTTCTGGAGAGGTTTGAGGAAGGCAAAGACTCAAGAAAATCTGACTCTGATATGGTCATTTTCAGTATGTACTTGTTTTTCTGTCAGTATACTAAAATCCTGTACGTAATGAAAAACAGTATTTTAATGGAAGCATTTGAAGGAACAATTTACAATTGTAAACAATTCTGTCGCTACAAACATGAATGTGTAATCGGAAGGGTTTTGTCTTTTGTTACGACGAAATGTTAGACTATATTTAACGACTAATTTAATGATTAGTTTTCATACTTGTGGTTAAATTACCTTTGATTGTCCAACAACGAAAATAAGACAAGGGCAGCATGGGGGCTTGATGGGCGGCACCGATGAGTTGTCCTTCAGGACACTGCGAGTTAGTAATGTATAATTTGTTGGTGTTGCATTTGACATGTTGCCAAAAAAACCATTTAATTTTACTACGGTGCCCAAACGTTTGCATAAGGCTGCATGTGTAACAGGAATGAAGAGGTCAGTGACATGCGCTGTCTGATCTTACATTTAATGGCATTTATGTCATTTAGCAGATGCCCTTTACAATTCATACAGTCTTACAATCCAAGCAATGGTGGGTTAAGGGCCTTACTCAAGGGCCCAATAGTGGCAGCTTGGCAGAGGTGGGATTTGAACCATGAGCATCATGAGGTCCAGAGTCCAGTACCTTAACCACTAGTCCACCAGAGTCCCATTTTTTTTTCCCCCCATTCATCTTTTAATTCTTACGGTTTTTTTTTTTTTGGTTTTTTCAGGAGTTACGGGACCCATTGGAACTTGTTTCAGATGAACATTCAGGAGAGACTAACGACCAAGAACAGAAAACAAATGCAGACAAGTGAGCATATACAATCTGTGTTTGAAGGCTTTTGTTTTCTCTTTAGAAATATGTCTGTACAAGCCTCTCATCCTTCCTCTGTAAATTGGCATGTTCAGATGACAGGCCTCTTTCAGTATGCTATTCAATGACCTGTGTAAGGTGGTATCTCAGTGCTTGCTAACTCTAACCCTAACCGTACTCGTAAATAATCCTGCCCAGACCCCAAGAAAATGCACACTGTATAACTCGTACATGAATGGAGTTTAATTGTACACCCTAATTTATTCTGGGTTCACATATTCTGATAAATCCATCACAAGTTAAATGTACTATAATTTGAGTTAAAATCATTAACACACGGGTTTATTCAATAACGTGTTGAGTATCTCCTGTAAGTTATTACATTCTGTTTAAAGGGTGAAATCACATGGAAGGTTATTGGAGTACGTTAAAGTGGCTCCTGTGTGAGCGCGCCAGTGTGAGCGCGCCTGTGTGCCCTACGATGGATCGGAGCCCTGTCTAGGGTTGTTCCTGCCTAGCACCCTGGGCTGCTGGCTTGGAAACGGCTGTCCCATGACCCTGTTCAGGTTTATGTAATTCAGAAAATAAATAAATAAGTGAATAAATGTATTGAAATATTTAAAAAATAGCATTTTAATTAGGCCATTGGCAAACTCAGCATATGTGAGATGCCTGGAACATGCGAGAGAGTCAAAGGCTATTGTTTTGTGCAGCAGTTCTCACTGGTTTCCTTTTGGTTTACTTTTATCACGAAGCTTCTTAGGGCTCATGGTGACTCGTAAGCCCGTAATGTCTCAGCTGATTCGAGTCACACAAGTTTAGGCAAGTGCGAACAAGTCCCTAAAACGACGACGAACCACAGCTGTTCGCTTTTTCTCGTCGAAATGTGTCCAGAAGCAAATTCCAAAGTGGACGAGGGCCAATGACTATTTATGGCATTTAGGAGACTCCCTTATCCACAGCGACTTTCAACTGATACAGTCTTATAATTCAAGAAATTGTGGGTTAAAGGCCTTGCTAAAGAACCCAACTGTGGCAGCTTGGCAGAGGTGGGATTTGAACCCTGGACCATGAGGTCCATTCAGGTCCAAAGTCCAGTACCTTAACCACTAGGTAGATAAATGGGTGTCGTTTCTCTAAAGTACCCATGACCTGTGCAAAGAACAGCCACACATAACAATGGCAATATTTATAGGAATAGTCCCTTTGTACACCTTAACTTTTGTGAGCAGTATAGTAGGTAAACAGGAACAGTGGAAGAAGGTTGTGAATTCTGATGACTCTTATTTTCTTTTACATACGTGTGAACTATTTAACTGGGGATGTGACAGTCTTTGTACTGTGGGAGAAACCTGGATTAAACCCCCACAGACATGAGGAGACTCCACACAGAAGGGACCCAGGCCACTACATCCTGGGATCGACCCCAGGACCTCCTTACAGTGAGGGGGCAGTGCTATCTACCATGTCGTCCAGGGATGCTTCGTTACCTGGGAGAAAAAGACTAACCCCTTGAGGGAATGTGATTCTCGGGACAATATACTAACCTTATTCTGGTTGGGATAGTTAAACCTACTTTGTTTAAACTGCAGATAATTAATAATGGTCGAATTCTTAGTGCAGAGTGGTACAGACCTTTTTGCGAAAACGTTATTTCACAGTAAACATAGTTTAGCTGTACCTTTGCTTGTGCGATATATGGCTCCACTGCAATTAAAGCATTTTCATTACAAAATACTTACTTAAAAGACAGTCAATCATTCTGCCCATCCATCCATTCGAATATTGAAATATCTGCATCTTCCTCCGTGTGAGATTAAAACATCTGTTTCTTTTAGTCTTGTGTCACTGGAAGAGGAGGAGAAGACGGGAAAATCGGCCCTTGAGAGTGGTACGTATCATTCAGAATCTTTCTTAAAAGACAACTTCCATTTATAAATTCATGTTTTGGGTGTCTTGTTCTCCTGCAGATTCTGCTGCTGGTGTCGGGCAGAACGGAGATTTTAAAAGCTCTTCACCAGCCAGCTTAGATTCAAGTAAGTGTTTAGACCCACATAATGTTTAATGAGCTTAACGCAAGCACTATAGGCAAATGCAGTATTACAGTACAGTACAGTATTTCCAACAAGGATGAGGCACCTTTGAGGTTTAAAATGTTTTTTTTCGATCTCTGGGGGACTGTGGTAGCCTAGTGGTTAAGACTATGGACCAGAAGGTCCAGGATTTTCTACGGACCAGAAAATCCCACCTCTGCCACAGTCCCTGAGCAAGATTTTTAACTGTATTAATCGTAATTCGCTCTGGATAAGTGACATAAAGGTAATATCACTTTAATAGGTGCACCTATTTGGTTCTACACACATTTACCTGTTATCACTTACCACATATCTCTCCAAATTGATAATAGTGGTAAAAGTTTTCTTGTCCTGGGTCTGGTTTTGATAGTCAGATCTCAAGACAGAGGCTTGTACACTTGTTATATATGTGGTTACAGTGCATCTTTAACCTTTAAAGTAAAGAGTAAAGAGGTGCATTTAAACTTGCTTTTTTTAACACAGATCCTAGGTCTGTGAAAAAAAAAAATGTAAAAATCGATACAGCAATATACAGCGCTATTTATTTTCACTATATGATCCATCGATTTTCAGCTCAAACTATTCTCAAGCAGAAATAATTTTCTGCAGGTAAAAAAAAAAAACACTTTAACTGGGGTGTAAGCTACAATTTCCATGTCTGGCAACTAGACATGGTTACTATGCTAGCTCCACCTTTTTTTTTTTTTTTTTTTTTTTACATTTTTTTAACCAGAGTAGCCCAGTAATGCCATGACAGATTAATATGTCTGCCAATACCGTACGATAGCTTGCTAGTTCAATTAGGACTAATATATATATTATATTATATATATATATATATAAACTACATAGTTTTATAGTAACTATGGTTACTGGGTAGTTATCTATAATTCTAATATGAACTGCTAAGGTATCTTAAGGTAACTGTGTGTACTATGAATCTGCCGTGGTTGTTGTTATGCTTTATTGGTAGATACCACATTTACATTCACAGTTTTCCTGTCGTGGTTTCTATTGATGCAAGTTTTACGTTTAATTCTTTTCTCTGACTGTTTTATCCAATCATCTGATCAGTGACTGATCATTTCTGTGCAGCTTGATCTGAACTGATTTCTAGAAACAGACGCAGCTGGGTAGAGGTAATAACTTTTGGCGTCTGTAGATGCAGAACAGTGTTTTGATTCGTCCTCCGAACGATCAATGTGATTACACACTGTAACTTTTATACTTTCAGTGAGCAATGTGAAATGTATGGCAATATCCATCATATTGCAACGTACTGTGATAGAATCGTGTCTTGACCCACGCCTACCTGATAAAGTATTGATATTCAGTGCATTAAATAAAGACCCAGTGTAGATTGTTGACGCTGCATAGGTATCAGATCGGGCACCACATGTGAAAGTTGGCCAGGTGAAATACCTGTGATATTTGCTCTTCACATTGCCGTTATGGCCTGGTCGGTAGCACCGCCGCCCCAGGTTCAGTTCCAGGGTGGAGTGACCTGGGTCCTTCTGTGTCCTCCCCATGTCTACATGAGTTTACTTTAGGCACTCCAGTTTCCTTCCACAGTCCAAAAACATGCGTATTAGGGTAATTGCTCTCTAAATTGTCTCTAAAGTGGCCCTTAGCATGTGTGTCTGTGTGTGTGTGTCTGTGTGTGTGTGTCTGTGTGTGTGTGTCTGTGTGTGTGTGTCTGTGTGTGTGTGT